>JAODAL010065081.1:0-18399 GCA_025379985.1 Phyllomedusa bahiana | reverse complement strand
TTGAATCAGTCTCAGAACCAGGAGGGAAAATGTCTTCTCAATGGAAGTGTTTTGGGGTTGATTGGGAAATTTGTTTTTAAACTTATGGGGTGTGCGGGGCGAATTAAAAACATCTACATGTGAAAAAAAATACCTTTAAAAACTGCAGGGAGGGGTGTATGTTGTAGGGTTATCACACTTGAAAAAAAAAGAAAAATGGTAATAATGAAAAACTAAAAATTTAAAATTTCCCCAAAATAAATTTTTGTAAACAAATTTTCAGTTCCCAAAAAAAAATTTTCTAAATGAGAGTCACTGTACAAAATAAAATTTGGTGCCACTTTGGGGATTGGGGGTTTAAAACGGGTTTTTAGGGGTCATGCTGGGCCCAGGCAGGATAGTTATGTCTTTTAAAATTTAAAAATGGTGGTTAAGACTCCTTTTTTCCGGCATTTTTTAAAATTGTGGGGGTATGCGGTTTGGGGCTCATGCTTGTGGCCCAAAAAGGGGTATAGTCAATGTCCGTGAAACAAAAAATGGTGGTTGAAAGACTCCTTTTCCGGGCCCACTTTTTAATTTGGGGGTCAGACAGGTTTAATGGTCAAATGCGGCCCAGGACAGGTATAGTCAAGCCCAGTTAAAACAAAAATTGGGGGGGGTTCCCAAACAACTTTAATTTCCTGACAGGGGAACAGTAGGTCAGGAAAATTACTCCATCACACCAAAAAGAAAAATTATTTTAACAAAATGGAGTGTTAAAAATTTTAGTTACCGAAAAATTAAAAAAACAAAACCCTTTTTACTTGCCCAGTTTAAAAGATCATATTTACAAAACAAGCTCCAAACAGGAATGCAAGGGGCCCAATATAAATTTAATACCCTCCTATGTTTTCAAAAAAGGGGTCCCAAAGGAAAAAGGGGACCACTTGCCTAATATCCCCCTTAAAATTTTTTTGGGAACCAAAAATAACAAGGTGGGGAAACTCGGCCCGAAAAAAGGGGCGACCCCACAAAGATGCATTGACTTTCCCTCCCTTTACCAATAAACCCACCGATCAAACACGTCCCAACATTTTTTGGGCCCCACCTTGGTTCTTCGGGGGAAACCCAATAAAGTGCTATATCCCAAAAATCTGTGAATAATGGAAAATTAAAAGAAAAAAAACCCCAAGCAACCCAAAATATAAAAATTCATATTACATATGTAAAATAGCCCCCAAAATGAAAGGGTTTTTACATCAAAAAAAGGAAATTTAGAATGAATGCTAGGGGTTTGGCCATTATTTAGAAAAAAAATTTTTACAAAAATAATGCATAAACAGGTTTTAAATGTACTCACCCAGGGGGGAAATTCCCGAAAAAACTATGTGATGAAAAACCCGAGCTTTTCGGCTCCTGATTTTCACGGGAAAAGGCTATGATTGCCCCCAGTTAAAATTCATGTTTAAAGTCTTTAAATGGGCCCAAAATCGGGGCCCTTTTCCCGGGTCTTCCATCTGGGTATGGGAAAAATGGGTCACCCCGGTTGTGAGGGACTTCCCCCCAAACGCCCCCCCGGGGGCCGGGAAAGCACTTCCCCCCTTTTAAGGAAGGTAATAGAGATAAATTTGTCGCCATTACGGGACAACAGATCTCTGTTAAATAAAACCGCAGTGTAATGCTTTCATTTTGGTTTTTCCACCCTGAGTAGGTAGAAGCTGATGTTTCGCTTCCCCCCCCAGTGGGGGTTGCTTTTAGGTGGGAATTCCCAAAAGCCCCGCCCCTATAGTGAAAGGGTTTGGGTTTTAACTACCCCTTTTTTTTTGGGGCGAGAATATCCCTTTTAAATCTAGGTTATGCCTTTAAAACAGCATGGGACTTGTCAGCCTAAATACATGTGGGGTCTTGTTTGGCAATGAAAAATACATTTGACAAATAGCCCTAGAAAAAATGTAAAAAGTGCATAAAAAACAAAAAAAAAAAAACAGTTTAATAAAAAAGAGTACAGGACAGTACCCTAAAAAAATGGGAAATAACATGATGTTAAGCTGAGTATTTAAAAAAGTACCGTAAAAAATACAATTGTTACCCAAATAAAGCAATAAGTGGGGAAAAATGTATGTTTATTTTACAAATAACAGCTGAAGTTAGCTTTTCCCAATTAAGTCCTGCGGGAAATGTGTTTTTCCCTTTAATTTTATAGTTTAAAAAAGGGGTTTTCAGTCTAAGAAGAAAAATTTTTTTCAGATTCCCCTTTCCCTGCGTTTGGGGGTATCAAATTACCCCCAAATATTTTGGGCCCTTAAAGGAACCTCCATGCTTTTTTCCAAAACCCATTTTTTGATAGTGGGGTATCTCTTTTCCTGGAATATCACTAAAATTGTTCACCGAACCTTCTTCTCAGTTCACGAGGGGTTTTTTTAATTTACTTTCTCTAGTCCCGCAGACACTTTTTAATGCGATGGGTCCCCTTGACCCGGGGGGGCATTAATAAAAATTGTCTAAGGGAAAAAAAATTTTTCCCGTCTCGATTCCGAAAAGGTTTTTCCCTGTCTTAAGATACGACAACGGGTTTACATCCACTGCATCTAAAGCAACCCTTAGGTTTTTCTGTTCAACCACATTGTTTCCAGTGGGGGGAAAGCCAAAATGACTCTTTACTGGGCTATCCTTCAGATTTTTCCCTTTCCAAAAGGGAAATTTGCTGGGCAAGGGCCTATTTAAACCTTGATGTCTGGATCCCTAGAAGGATATCCCGTAGTGTTTAGTTTGGATTTTCCTTATCTCACTAGGGGGCCTCATTTAAAAGTTTCCCCATTTACCTCAGAATTTTCCCGTTTGTGATTCCCTTTTTTCCTGTGTCCTTGGGGAAATAAAAAGATGACTCCCCATCAGTTTCAAGGGGCCCCCAAAAACGGTATGAACCCCCTTTAAGATCCCCTTTTGGGTATTGGGTTTTTCTTTTAAAACCCCGATTTGGGATCTTTTGCCCTTTTTTGAATATTCGTTTTTTTGAAGAACAATTTTTCCCATGTAAAAAGTTAGGAACTGCCCCCCGTGGAATTTCCCTTTTTTAAAAGGATAGGGAAAGCCCCCAGTCCAAATTTAAGAAGTGAAATTTCTCGCTGTTTTTTTACGAAAAAAATTTAAGTTTTCAATCTTCCGTCACCCCCCCTTTGGGGCACCCCTTACGTCTAAAAAGGAAGATGTTTAAAAATGTAATTCAAAACGTAAATTTTAGTCCTAAAATTTGGGTTCCCAAATTCAAAAATTTTTCAAAAACTTTAACAAATTCTTTTCCTTTTTCCTTTTCCCCAAGATGAAAAATATCATCAATGTATTGGTGTAGAAAACCAATGTTTTCCAAAATTGGGCCACGGGGTCAAATTCCCAAAAAATTTTACAGTCCTCCCACCATCCTAGATTTCAAATTAGCATAACTTTGGGGCACAAAAAAATTGCCCATGGCGGGGGGTTTCCTTTTTAATTATGGTATAATTTTTTCCCCTTAAAGAGGAAAAATTTTTTTTGTTTGAACAAAATTCAAAGATCTAAATTGAATTTATTATGGGAATGAAAAGTGGACCCCCACTTTTGAGGAAAAAGCTCAACCCCTTTACCCGGATAAAGTGGTATGGACGTTTTTAGAGTGACTCCACGTCCCATGCTTCCTAAGAAGCTATCTTTAGATGTGTTTAAATCCATCCCAATTTTTTTCAAAAAGTCCCTTGTGTCCCGTGTAGGGACGACAGGGACTCCACAAAAAGGGTTTTAGGGCTGATCCAAATAAATCCCCCAATTTTTTATTTAAAACAACCCCCACCTGAGACCCATGGGTCTCCCCCTTTTAAAGGGTTGGTCCCCCTTTTGGATTTTGGGGGGACTGTAAAAAGTCCCCTATTTGGGGGAAAAATTTTGGGAAAAAAAATTTTGAACTCTGAGGGCATTAATTAATTTATTTTTGACTTTGGGTGGTGAGAGAATTTTAAGTTAATTTTTGTTTGAACTCATCTGTTGGATCCTTTCTCAAAAATTTTATAACAAATTCGGTTACTGAGAAGTTTTTTTACACTATTTTTGTTTTTTCATCACGGTCTTAAAAAATGTTTCCTCCCTTAACAGACGCTTTTATAAAAGGAAATTTTTTGGTGGTTCAAAGACTCCTTTTTCTTGGGACTTTTTAAAACCCGTGGGTCAGACAGGTTTAATGGTCATACTGCGGTAAGGACAGTTATAAATTAATGTCCAGTTTTAACTAAAAAGGTGGTTGAAAAAATCCTTTTTCCCGGCACTTTTTAATCTGGGGGCATTTCAGGTTTTTGGGGGGTCATGCTGCGTTCCCGGGCAGGGATATTTTAATGTTCAGTTTTAAGTAAAATGATGGTTCAAATCATTTCTGCCTTTTTGGCTTTTTTTTGGGTTTATGAGGTTTAAGGGTATGCTGTTTGGGGCAAGACAGGGATGTGAATGGTCTTTATTTTTTTTCTGGGGGCTTTTATTAAACCTTTAAATTTCTTTTCCTTAAAATGTGGCAAGTTTTACAGTTTGGGTGTTTTTGGGGTTTTTCCCCCAGACTTCTCCATCCCTGTTTTTGGGGGTAAAAAGGGGGTAAATTTTTCCTATCTCATAGACTTTTTAAAGGTCACGGCGATTAAAACTATTATTTACACCGGGGTATCCCTTTCTTTAGAGTGGGGCCCAATTTTTCCAAAAAATTTGGTTCGGTCAAATTCGCCGGTTTTTACAAAAAAATTCGTTTGGTTTTCCGAATTATTCGGGGACGAAATTTACGTTAAAAAACAGGCTATTTCCAGGCTGGGCCCCGAGCCCTTGGGGGGGGGGTGCTGTAGAACGTTTTTTGCCATTTAAATATGCAGAGGGAGCTTGGTTTGGGTCTTCATTCAAAGTTTTTGTTTTAGTATTGACACGCCATGACTGCCCCCCTTTTTAGAATCGCTTCATATTTTAAAAATTTCCCCGGGGAAATTAAAAAAGGGCAAAACCCGACCAAAAAAAATCAAGCGGGGGGGTGTTTGGGGATTTAAAATCATGCCCGCGAAAGCTGGAAAAAAACAAGCTGGGAGCTCGGGTTTGGGCAACATTAGTGTTAGAGTGGGGAAAGGGTGACGGCGGCAGCCCACAGCGCATGAGGTAAAGGCAGGGGGCAAAAAGGGAATTCGGGAGGGGGCCAAAACAGTATTAGGCCACAGAGTGGAAACAATCACACAGTGGGGAAAGGTCATGGCACCCCACCAGCATGAGGTCAGGCGGGGCACAATGACATTTGGAGGGGGGAAAAAACAGTATTAGGGCAAGAGTGGCACAATCACACAGTTTTGGAGGTAAAGGCCCGGCAGCATTATGAGGTCGGGCGAGGCACAAGGGCATTTGGAGGTGGCAAAAAAAGTATTGGGGCCAAAAGAGTGGCAAAATGTTTACAATGTGGGGGGGTCACGGGGCGGCAGCAGTATGAGGTCGGGACAGGGGCACAATGACATTTGGAGGGGGGAAAAAAAAGAAATTAGGGCACAGAGGGGGCACAATAAACCCCGGGGTGGAGGTCAGGGCCCGGCCAGCAGTTTGAGGTCAGCAGTGGCACAAGGGCATTCTGGGGTGGAAAAAACAGTATTGGCCCCGAGTGGCAAAAATTTTTTACAGTGTGGAGGTCTGGGGGAAAGCAGTATGAGGTCGGGACGGGGCCAAAATAAACATTATGGAGGGGGAAAAAAAAAAAAGTATTAGGGACGAGTGGCACAAATCACACAGTGTGGAGGCCCAGGCGGCGGGTTTAGGGAGGCAGACAGTGGCACAATGGCATTCTGGAGGGGGGCCCCAAAACAGTTTTTAGGCCAAAGAGTGGCACAATCACACGGGTGGGGGAGGTCACGGCGGCAGCAGTATGAGGGTATGCAGGGGCACAATACTTTTATGGGCGGCAAAAAAAACAGTATTGGGGCCCCCCCCCAAAAGTGGCACAATGTTTCCGTGGGGAAAGGGCCCACGGGGGCAGCAGTATGGGGGTCGGACGGTGGGTAAAGACAGGGGGCACAATGACTTTTATGGAGGGGGAAAAAAAAAAAACATTTAATTAGGGCACAGATTTGGCCATTCACACAGTTTTGGAGGACGGCCCGGCAGCAGTATGAGGTCAGACAGTGGCAAAAGGATTCTGGGGGTTTGGAAAAAACCCAGTTTTTGGGCCACAGAGTGGCCAATAAACACAGTGTGGAGGTCACGGGGGCGCAGTATGAGGTCAGGCGGGGGCACAATAAACATTTTTGGAGGGGGCCCCAAAAAAGTTTTAGGCCCCCCGAGGGGCCCAAAATTTGATACAGTGTGGAGGTCACGGCGGCACCCGTATGAAGGTTTCAGACAGTGGCACAATGACATTATGGAGGGGGGAAAAAAAAACAGAAATTAGGGCACAGGTGGCCCCAATCACACAGTGTGGAGGTCACGGCGGCAGCAGTATAAAGGTCAGACAGGGGCCCACAATGGCTTTTCTGGAGGGGGCCAAAACATTATTAGGCCCACAGAGGGCCCACAATGTTACAGTGTGGGGGGGTCCGGGGGCCCAGCAGTATGAGGGTCAGACAGTGGCCAATGAAAAATTTGGAGGGGGCCAAAAAACAGGAAGTGGGCCCCACAGTGGGGGAGGGCAGGGGGCAGCGGGCCAGGGCGCAGCTTGAGGTAGACAGTGGAAACAATGACACAGTGTGGAGGGCACGACAGGAGTCACAGCAGCAGCATGAGGTCAGGGAGAGGCACAATGACTTTCTGCAGGGGGGAAAAATGGGTTATTTGGGCCAACAGAGGGCCCACAATGACTGAGACCCGGAGGTCACGGGGGGCCGCAGCATGAGGTCAGGCAATTTGGCAAAATTTACAGAGAGTGGAGGTGAGGGACGGGGAACAACAGAGAGGTCGGGAGGTGGCACAATGACTTTTTTGGGTTTGGCAAAAAAAGTATTGGGGGCCACAGAGGGGCACAATGACTGGGGGAGGGGGAGGTCACAGCGGCAGCAGCTTGAGGTCAGGAGTGGCAAAGGGACAGAGAGGGGAAAGGTGAGACAGGAGAACGCATGGGGGTCAGAGAGTGGAAAAATTTGGACATTCTGCAGGGGGGCCCAAAATAGTATTGGGCCACGGGAGCGGCCAATGATGAGAGGGGGAAAGGTCACGGGGGCCCCGGCATGAGGTCAGGGAGGGGGCCCCAAGGGACAGAGAGTGGGGGGTGATGGACAGGAGCAACGCATGAGGTCAGAGGGGTGGCACAATGACTTTTCTGGGGGTGGGCCAAATTTGGTTTTGGCCAAGAGCGGCACAATGACTGAGAGGGGGAGGTCACGGCGGCGGGCCAGCAGCAGGGAGGGTCGGGGGCAGTGGACAATGCCAGAGAGTGGTGGTGTTTGACAGGAGGCAACAGCATGGGGGTCAGAGGAGGGCACAATGAATTTTTGGGAAAGGTGGGCAAAAAAATTTCCAGGCCCCCAGAGGGGGCACAAGGGCACATTGTGGGTTGTCACGGAAAACGCAACGCACCCAGCGCATAAAGCAATAGAGTGGCAAAAAGGGCAGAGTGTTGAGGTGGGGTGGCAATCCCGCCCCCGGGTTTTAAAAAGACGGGGGGTAGGAGATGGAGAAAAACTATAGAAGATGTTTTGGCATCAGGGGGGGTGGGGGCATCAGAATAGGGCTGTGGCAGGTAGTTTAAAACCCGACTGAGGGCCCTAAGGCATTGGGTTGTGTGGAAATTTTCCCGACCCACGCCTTGATTCATTTTGAAAAAGGGGTCGGGTTCGTTCAACATTTCCCGTGGAAAGCGGGTTCTCCTTGGGGAAAACGAGGGCCCCCGCCGCACTGAACACCCGCTCTGATCCCCAAAATTTACTGGCCCGGGCCCAGGACAGCTTTCCACTGAAAAACTCGGCGTTGCGGCCACCTTTCCATTTTTGGCTGCCCATTTTAGTCCAGGGATTTTCAAAGGGGGGTTTGGCAGAGTGCTGCCCAAAGGGGGCCAAAACCTTTTTGGTTCAGGGGAATTTGCCCCAGGGTCCTGTTTGGTGTGCTGCTGCTGGGGATTCCCTCCTCACTAGGGGGTGAAGGAAGCTGCTCATTATTTGACTCCAGACTTGGTTACTGCTGATGGAGCTGGTACTGCTCCTACCCCCCCCCCCTTTTCCCCCAGCAGCCGCGGAGTAGTATTTGTGAGCGCTGGGGAAAACCCCCGGTCAGACCTGTCAGAGGAGGGACGATGCCGCAATAGGCACCCGGCCAAAAACTGATTACGGGGGATTTCCCTTTTGTATTTAAAGTTTTTTCTTCCCTCTAAAATAGCGGGGGGAAAAAGGCTCCATTTTTGGGACCGGAAAAGGAGGGGCCCAAATTTAGGGTGGAGACCCAAGAAGTCATCCTTCCCGGGGATGGGGATTTAATTGGCTGTCACTACCAGGAAATTTAAGCTTTTGCTGCGGGACATTTTGCAAAAGTGACTCCGAGGGGCTCCTGCCTCCATTTCCCTGTATACTGCCCCCGGTGTTTTGGGAGTCATCTGCCTGTCTTCCCATCCCCATCCACCTCTCCAGTTTGGCCCCTGCTCCTCCTCTCTTTTTCCCCCTGGGTAGAAAATCCACTCTTTTCACCAGAAAATGCTTTTTGCTCAAATGCCCCCTCCTCCTCCTCCCCCTCTCCTTTTAAGTCCCCACCGGACTCATTGTGGCCACGAGATGTAGTCGCCACTCTCCAGTCCCCTCCCCAGACAGATTTTTCACATCCGTTCCGGGCCATAAAGGGGCCAGGGAATGACGTTTTTTCATCCCGAGTCCTGGCGACTGACAAATAAGGGGGCCTCCTCGAAGGGCCCCTAAAACAAACGGCGGGGTGCCCACGTTTGAGCTGCCACTGGCGGGACATCAAAGTTAAAACAGGGGATTTTAATTTTGTCTGCCTGGATCATCAAAAAATCTTTTAATGGCCTTTCTCTTTTCATACCGCCCGGTTTCCAAAACATGTGCGGGCGGGAATTCCAGCGGGGGGGGGGGGGGAAAAAGGGGGGGGGGCATTTTTCAGAGCGTGTTGGGGGAGGCGTTCTGCCGCTGCAAATCGAGGAGGGTTTTTCCTGGCTTTGTACGAATGGATAAAGTCCCATGCACAGTTTTCCGGGGGCCTTTTTAGAATTTTTCTGAAGATGGGTTTGGAAGACTTCAGGAAACCTTTTTTTCCCAAACCAGTTTGGGGAAAAACGTTGCGCCATGCAGGGCCGGGACCTTTTCCCTCCCTCGGGGGGCAGCGGGGGACCCCAATTTTCCCTCCCATTGTCCGTCCCAAGGGTTTTTCCTTGAGTTTGGCGTTGGGCGGGGGAAGAAACCCCACACATCGATTTCTTGCTGCATGACGCGGAGCATTTTCCTTTCCCCTGTGTGATTTTCGTTGCCGAGGCAAGCTGGGGTGTAGAACGGGTAAAACCCGTGTCCCCTACACTTTGTGGTATGATGGAGCGGAGAAACTTTTTGGAGGATGGGGGGGGTGGTGGGGGGGTGGGGGGAGGAGGAGGGGGGAAAACTTTGGGCGCAGGAGCAGCTTTTTTACAACGTGGGGGAGAAAAGCGGCGTCTCCTGCCCAAAGTTGTTGGTTTTTCCTGGGCAGGAAGCACATTCCCCCAGGGGGCCCGTAAAATGACTTTGAAACTGGCCCTGACCGTATTTTAACGGGCTCCAGACTTTCCGGGGCTCCCTTTTGTACCTTGGAAAAAAACGTTTAAGGGTTCAAGGGACAGACCCACTTTCTGTTTTAAATTTTTTGAAAAGTGTTTGGTACCCCCTTTTTTGGAAAAAAAAATTTTACGGCTTGGAAATTTCCCCTTTCTCGGCTCGGAAAAGGGCCATTATTTTATTGAATGGTGCGGGGCCCCACCATTTGGAAAAGGGAAAGGGACTCGAGTACCCCCCAACTTTGGCCCGGAGCCCCGGTCAGGGGCCTGCCCCTTTAGGAGGGTTTTGGAGGGGCATACTGTTTTTCTCTTTCCCTTTCGCCTCTCTAAAGACTGCTGGCGCCATGAGTAGCGGGGAAAGGAGGAGCATCGGGGCCCGGGGGGAGAGGGGGTCAAGGAGAAACAGCTGCCTTTGCGAGGTGGGGGGAACCCTTGACGGGCTGAAAGGGCATGGGGGGCCAAATGGCCGCTGCTGCTTGCTGCAGCGGCCCGGATGGACCCCACATTGACCCCGTTTCTCCCGGCCACCGGATGGGACGTTTGATGTGTTGACGGGGGGCCGTTGGGGCCAATTTTTGCCCCTGGCCGCTTCACTTTTGCCCCGGGAATTTTCATTTCCCCCTTTTGGGGGCCCCTTTTCGGTGTCTTACCCAAAGAACTCCCAACACCGCCGAGTAGCTGATTTTACCCAACGCTCCGCATTGAGTGATTTCTGCCCCCGGGCCCCTTCGTTACCCCCCTGTGCCGCTATTGTTTTTTTGGCCTGCAAAAAGCGGGTTTTTACCCCGTGGCCGCTTGGTTTCCCGGACCCAACTGCTGTCCCCTGTTTAAATCAGGGCCCAAAAAAACCCACTTGGGGCTGCGCCGTTTGCCTGACGGCGAAGGGGACGCCCTCTTCCTGCCGATGATAAAGCCCTTGTTTTCCCCCGGCTCCCAAGTGCGGTCGGCTCCATATAATCTTTTTGTGTTTCATCTCACTACGTCCCTTTAAACCGGTCTTGGTAAGCCGAGGCGGACCTTAAACCCATGCCCTCCCATCCCACTCCCCAAACATTATCCCTTTGCCGCCTACTGCAAGAACGGGGGATGGGGGCCCCCTTTTCCCTTGGGCTCCCAACGTAGCTGCTGACTGTTCCCCTTCAAATTTTTTCATCCTCGCTTTTTATAGTGGCGCTGACCCCAGACCAATAGTAGACCCCTTGGAGAGGGAATGGATGGGCAGAGGCGGGTGGGGGACGGGTGGGGCCGCTGACCCGCCCCCGGGGCCTGCCAAAAGTGTTGTTCTGGGGTTTTCCCACCGACTCTTGGCGGGGGTTTTGGTTCAGAGGGTCATCTGGGAGGAAAAGGGGTGCCCAGTTTAACCAAAACAAGAACCCCCTTGGGGGTTTGAAACAAAACCCCGGCCGTAGATGACAGCGGCAGTTGTGGCCCCAAACCCAGTGACCCCCGCTGCGGGCGTTTCCCCTTTTCTGTGCTGCGACCTGGGCCCGTTTCAGAATTTTTTGGGGCCACTGCCACTCGCAGTTGCAGAGCCCGCCCCCTCTCTGTTTTGAAAATTTCTGTTTGTTCTAAAAAAGTACAGCAAAGTTTTTATGAAGCTTTTCTGTTTTATGATAAATATACACCCTTTTTTTTGACTCCCAAAAATTGGGAAACCCCGTAACAAGCTTGGGTAACCCTTGGATATAAATTGCGCTCCACAAATTTGGGCCCGGAAAAAAATTTTCTTGTATGTGTCGTTTTTCAAGCACTGGGTGTTTTACTAAATGTAAAAGCAAAAAACAGGGGTTAATTTTAAACCCCGTTTTGGAAAATTTTGCTACAAGAAAAATTTTATATTTTTCCCCGGGGTTGAAAAAGACGGTTTATTTTTTTGTCAGCACACCCGCAAAACAACGCTTAATTTTAAACCCCTGGGTGTTTAAATTGGGGCCAAAGGGAATTTAGGGAAAAAACTAGTAGCCCTTTGGGGGAGGTTTTTACAATTTCGTGGTTTTTTACGCCACCAAACAAGAGATAAAGGGTTTTAAATTTGCCTTTGCTTGTTGAATTAGGTACCAAAAAAAAATATATATATATTTGGCGTTTTAAAAAGACGGTTTATTTTTTTTCAGAAAACCCCCAAAACAACCTTAATTAACCCCTGGATGTAAAATTGCCCCAAAGAATTGAGCCGCCAAAATTTGTAAGGGTTTTTACAATTTGGGTGTTTTCTACGCCCCCACAACAAAAAGTAAAAGTTGTAATTTCCTTTTTTTGTGAAATTTGGCTACCAAAAAAAATTTATATATATTTGGCCCTTTAAAAAGGGCAGGTTTTTTTTTTTTCCAAACACACCAGCAAACAAAGCTTTAATTTTCCCCCCCCCGGATGTAAATTGGCCCAAAAAATTGGGGCCGCACAAACTAGTAGCGTGTTACAATTGGTGGTTTTCTTTCGCCACACAACAAAAAGGGTACAGGGTTGAATTTTTCCTTTGTTTTTGAATTAGGTACCAAAAAATTTTTTATATATTTGGCGTTTAAAAAAAACGGTTTATTTTTTTGTTCACCCAGCAAAACAACGCTTTTAAATTTAAACCCTGGATGTAAAAATTTCGCCAAAAAAATTTAGGCCCCCAAAAAAAAAACTTAAATTTGCGTGTTTAAAATTTCGTGTTTTCTAAGGGCCCCACAAAAAAGAGTTTTCTGTTGTAATTTTCCTTTGCTTGTGAAATTTGGCTACCCAAAAAAATTTTTTATTTTTATTTTGGCGTTGAAAAAGACGGTTTTTTTTTGTGCCAACCCGCAAAACACGCTTAATTTTAACCCCCGGATGTTTTAAAATTTGGGCCAAAAAATTGTTTTGCCGCCCAAAAATAGTAGCGTGTTACATTGGTGTTTTCTACGCCCCACAACAAGAGATACAGTTGTAATTTGGGCTTTGCTTGGGGAAAATTTGGCTTCCCAAAAAAATTTTATTAAAATTTGGCCCTTTTAAAAAAAACGGTTTATTTTTGTCAGCACAACCCGCAAAACAAAGCTTAATTAACCCCCGGGTGTAAATTTTCGGGCCAAAAAATTTAGCCGCACAAAATAGGTTTTGGGGTGTTACAATTGCGTTTTTTTCTCGGGCCAACCCCCAAAAAGAGATACAGTTGTAATTTGCCTTTGCTTGGGGAATTAGGCTACCAAAAAAATATATATAAAATTTGGGTTGAAAAAAAAGGAAAGGTTTATTTTTTGCCCCACCAGGGAAAAAAAACGCCTTTTAAATTAAACCCTGGAAAGTAAATTGCGCCAAAAGGGAAATTTAGCCGCACAAACTAGTAGGTTTTTACAATTTTCGTGTTTTACGCCACTCAAACAAAGAATACAGTTGTAATTTTTCCTTTTTTTTGGGGAATTAGGCTACCAAAAAAATTTTAATATATTTTTGGCGTTAAAAAGACAGGGTTTTTTTTTGGGCAGCCCCACCAGCAAAAACAAACGGCTTAATTTAAAAACCCGGTTTTAAATTTTCGCCAAAGGGAAATTTAGCCGCCAAAAATGTAGCGTGTTAAAAATTTCGTGTTTTTTTACGGGCCCACAAAAAGAGATTTCAGTTGTAATTTGCCCTTTTCTTGTGGAATTTTTTCAAAAAAAATTTTTATATTTATTTGGCGTTGAAAAAGCCCGGGGTTTTTTTTTGTCGCCCCACCAGGGAAAAAAAACGCTTTTAACCCGGGGTTGGTTTTGGCCCCGTTTTTTAGACCCCAAATTTTTGTGGTGTTTCCAAATTTGCGTGTTTTTTTACGCCCCACAACAAGAGATTTCAGTTTTTAATTTGCCTTTGTTGTGGGAAATTAAAGGGTACCAAAAAAATTTTTTAATATTTGGCGTTGAAAAAAAAAAGTTTTTTTTTGTCAGCACACCAGCAAAACAAAGCTTTAAATTTAAACCCCCTTTTGGGTGTTAAAATTTCGCCAAAGAATTGAGCCCGGAAAAAACTAGTAGCCCCGGGTTTCAATGCGGGGTTTTCTACGCCAACAACAAAGGAAAATTAAATTGTAAATTTTCCTTTGCTTGTGGGAATTAGGCTAAACCAAAAAAAATTTTTATATGAAATTTTTGGGGTTGAAAAAGGGCGGTTTAAATTTTTGTCGCACCCCCAGCAAAAACAAAAGCTTAAATTTTAAACCCCTGGATGTAAAAATTTGGGCCCAAAAAATTGAGCCGCCAAACTTTTTGTTGGGGTTTTTCAAATTCGTGTTTTCTACGGGCCCCACAACAAGAGTCAGTTGTAATTTTTCCTTTGCTTTGTGAATTAGGGTTTTTAAAAAAAAATTTTTATTTTTTGGCCCTTAAAAAGACGGTTTTTTTTTTTGTCAGCCACCAGAAAAACAACGCTTAATTTAAACCCTTTTGGATGTAAAATTTCGCCAAAGAATTTAGCCCCGGAAAAAAACTTTGTAGCGGGGTTACATTGCGGGGTTTCTACGCCAAAACAACAAAAGATTAAATGGTAATTTGCCTTTTTCTTGTAATTAGGTACCAAAAAAAAAATTTTTTATATTTTGGCCGTTGAAAAAGACGGTTTTTTTTTTGCAGCACACCAGCAAAACAAAGCTTAATTAACCCCCGGATGTTTAAATTTCGCCAAAGAATTTTTAGCGCACAAACTGGGAGCGTGTTTTCCAAAATTTCGTGTTTTTACGCCAAACAAACGAGATCCCGTTGTTAATTTCCTTTTTCTTTGAAAATTTGGGGTACCAAAAAAATAATAATATTTGGGCCCTTGAAAAAAGACGGTTTATTTTTGTCAGCCCCCACCAGAAAACAAGCTAATTAACCCCCGGATGAAAAATTTCGCAATAGGGAAATTTAGCGCCCAAAAAAAAAAGTGGTATTTTATTGTTAAAAAAAGCTGTTTTTTAAATGAATACAACAGGAAATTGGCTTAGATTTTCCCCTTGGATATTGAATTTTTATATGGGAGGGTGCAGTGGACCCCACACTGGAAATTTTAGATCCAATAAACCCCAAAAAAAAGAAAATAGAAAAATTCAGAGAAAGTTTTCTGAGACAAAACTGAGACACCCCACAGAAATCGCTGTATAAAAACAGTTTCTTCAGAAAAAACGCTATAAACCCCCCCGCACACCCCTTCCCGGGCAGTAAAGTGAGAGGAGTGTGAGCTCCAGCGGCGCGCTCGGTCTTATATAGTGCGGGGGGACGTCACAGGAAACCCCCCGGGGCCCCTGATTGGGGGGCATCTTTTGCACATTGGGCCCCCCCCGGGAGGCATGCCCTTTTCCCCCCCAGAGTGCTTTGCCCCATGTTGCGCCATGTGCTGGGGCCAAATTTTTCCCAAAAAAAAAGCCACTTTGTTCACCCCAAGTACCCCAAAATTCGAAATTCGGTTCCCACCCAAGTTTTCCCGAAAAATTTTAAACGAATTCCCCTTTGTTAGAATCAATTCGGGGCCCCCTCCCCTAGATATCTTATTGATAATTGCCGATATCGACTATCGAACCCCCATGCGATAGGGCAAGTAATCGCTCATCACTAATAAAACTATATATAGTTTTGACAGAGGGGTTTGGACTGGGGCATAGGGGGTTTAAAGGTATATCTGCCCAGGGTACCTTATGTCTGCCTTTGGAACAAGCAACCAGAAAGAACGGTTAGAGACTAAAAAAAATCTCTAAATTTTTAGGGGTTAGTAAAAACCTTTTTTTTTTAAAAGGGGTGGTTTGCTGGAGTGGGGATTTCGGAAAGGGGGGGGCCCCCCCTCCACCTGCACAGTCCCGGGGGTTTTGGGGGCCTGATTAAGTTTAGGGTTGGGGGTTCGCCCCCATCTAAGGCCAGAGGGTGCTGCAGGGCCCCAATCCTTCCCGCCTTGATTATTGCCAAGAGCCTTTTGGAAACACTTTTTTTTTGGTTTCAGTGATTCTGGGTTTTTTTTGGTGCCCGGTATTGGGGGCCCGCACTGTGGTTTGAGAGGAATTCCAAAAGTTTTGTTAGGGGCCGGAAAAGGGATGGATTTTTTTTTTTTGTTTTGTTTTTGTTCCCCATTTCTAACAATAAAACTGTTTGTGGTCAGTTTTAAATGAACTTCTATTGTCGTTTGGAATTTGTGCCCCCTGAGTGTGCCCGTCTACCCAGGAGAAAGACAACCCAAATACCCAATCCCCTTTCAAGTGGTGGAGGATAATTGGTGTTTATACAATTTGGGGGAGCATTTTAAATTTTCCCGGGATAGGAAAAGAAAAAATGGGGAAAATTTTAAAAAGGCCGGAGAGTCTTTTGTTTTAATCTTTAAAAAAGGAGGAGGGAATTAAAAACGAAAATTTTTTCAAGTGTGGCATTTTTCAACAGGAGGTACCCCTGTGCAGGGAGGTTCCCGAGTGCAGCAAAGAGCGTTTGGGGGAGAACAAAGCCGCAAGCTGACAGCGCCAAAATCGAGGCTACAAGGGAAAGGGAAAAGAGAAAAGACCGGGGGACAAAAAAAGTGACGTGCAGCAACTCACAAATGTCGAGGAAAACGGGCCTCAAAGGGGGTTTCAGCCGCTAAAGAAAAGCCAGTCACTTTCTGGGAAAAGATGAAAGCCCGTGATGATATGGAAGCCTCTGACCCCCCTTTTAGAAAACGGGCCCAATGAGTGTTGGCCAAAGGGGCATGTGCGCAGGGTTTTGGCACCCTTCCCTTTTTGGAGAACCCCAAAAAAACCTATTAGCGGAACCACAAGATGCTAGAACTATGACAAAACTGAAGAAAGAAAAACATTTAAACCCACTTGGGGTCACGGTTTCTGTTTTTCGCCCAGCGGGTGCCAACTGGGTCTTAAACCCTGGACAAACCTCCACGCTCTTTTTTTGCAAAGCCTTATACACCCGACCCAAAAAGTGGGTTTCAGCCCGGGGATCCTGCAGGGGCCCCGTTGGGGGGAAGGGGGGGTGATGGACCGTACCCGAGATCCCCCCCAAAAACGACTTGGGTAAGCCCTGGAGACCCCAAAGAAAAGTTTACCAGATGGTGGAGATGGTGGAGAGGTATACCGCAGTCAGGGCTCCATAAGAGACTCAATAAGGACGTAATAAAATGTTATTAGTGTCAAATTCCAGGTCATATGGTTGCCAATTGCCCACTGTATGAGGAACCTATGCAATGTGATATAAACCGCTGTGTATCACTGTATGCTAAGCATGCGTGTGTAGCATTTCCAGACACTGGGAGCAAGACACACATGTGTTCCATTACTATAGGAGGTAACCAGGTAGTCTGGTGACCTTAGTAAATGTCTATTTGGTGAAACCAGAAACAATAGGGGTGACCTGCATACATGGGGACACTCACCATTACCGCACTGCTGTAGTGAACATCCATTCACAGTTTGGGGCCGTAAAATTTTTGGTGGGGGTAGTGCCCTTGTTAATACATGATGTCATCATGGGGCGGACCTTCCCATATTTCTGGGAATTGTGGGGACATAAAGTCTCTAATACCCTACCTGTGAGTGAAGCCATAGTCGAGGAGGAAACTTTTCCCTATTCTATTATTGCTGGGGAAGGAGAAGAAGATGAACCCCATGAGGGGGTGTCCCCAGAGGGTCAGAGCAATCCAGAGCTCCCTAGTGACAGAATGCCTGACCTTGAGGTGCGAAGGGACCAGTTTTAGGCGGAACAGGTAAAAGATCCCACCCTTACCAGAGCCCAGGAAAACTTGAAAATGGTTGATGATAACCCGATAGAGTCTGACACCAGACTTTCCTTCCCATACATGGCTGTTAGACGGGACTTGTTGTACCAAGTGGTAAAAAGGGGAGAAAAGTTGGTGGAGCAACTAGTGGTTCCTAAGATATATAGAAGGACTGTGCTAGAGCTGGCCCATGGTCACCTAAAGGGAGGGCATCTGGGAGTTGAAAAAACTACCGAAAGAATCCTTCAACGGTTGTTTTGGCTGGGGGGTTCATAGAGATGTGAGAGATTTTTGTGAATCCTGCCCAGAGTGCCAGCTGTTGGCCCCTAGACCCCACTATTGTAGCCCCCTGGTTCCCCTTCCAATTATTGAGGTGCCGTTCGAAAGAATAGCAATGTAGGGCCCATTGTCAAATCTGCTTGCGGCAACCAGCATATTTTCGTGATCATGGACTATGTCACTCGGTACCCGGAAGCCATACCCTTGCGTAACACATCATCCAAGGCCATTGCTAAGGAGCTGGTACAGGTGTTTAGCTGGGTGGGGTTACCAAAACAGATACTGATGGGTCAGGGTACCCCCTTTATATCCCGAGTCATGAAGGAACTATGTAAGTTGTTCCAGGTGAAACAGCTGCGTACCTCCGTCTACCATCCACAGACCGACGGACTGGTAGAGAGGTGTAATAAAATCCTCAAAGCCTTGGGAGGGGTGTGGCCTAACTAGGAATGTGAGTGGACGTCCCTGGTGAGAGCTCCGGATCCTGACCTCCAGAAAAGCGGCCCAAGAAGACCTCTGACCTTCTTCTGATCCCCCTCCTCAGCACCTACTGGGGGAGAGGATCATTTTGAGACCCACCGAGTACTGCTACGTACCTCAGAATCGCAGAACCGCGGTGTGTGGAGCGACTCCTGCACAGGCTGTAAAGCAGCAGAGGCCGCAGCGCTTTCCCGCCAGGCTTGGTGGGGCTGTGCGCGGCCCTTAATACTGACAGACCCTTGCTGATCACGTACGAGGCGGCTCCGACAGGCAGTGACACCCTTAACTGCAGCTCCGGGGGCCCGAGGGGCCCA
>JAODAL010065080.1:0-18399 GCA_025379985.1 Phyllomedusa bahiana | reverse complement strand
GTTTTGTCCGGGCACACGGAGGGTTTAAAGGGGGTTTTGCCACGAGGTAAAATTGACGTGGGAAGCTTGCAAATGAAATAACAAACATTTTCACCATTCATCATTATTAAACATTCTGCACTGTTTTTGTTTAAGCTGCTCCCTTAGGGATCTATTATTTACAGCTCGTCTCCCGGGGATACGACCAGGGCTGAGAGCTCCTCACTCCTGGTCGCACATGCTCAGACATCACCTCTCCTCTCAGGCAGCTACTGAGTGTTCAAACCCCAGGTGCTGTCACTCTACTCCCGTCCTCTGTACCCCTTAGTAATTAGTCAAACAGTGCAAATAAATAAAAAAGAAACCTCAGTGAGGTCTGTGCATTGCTAAAGAGAAAAAAAAGTCCACAGGTTTCGTTCCTGCAGGGATTTGAACCTAGGACCTCTGTGCCTGGAGGCAAAAACTTTACCTCTCAACTACTCACAATGCTCTACATAAACAGACCTTTCTCTGATGACAGAGAGGAAAGGCCTGGTGATGTCATCCTGCGGGGTCACATGATATGCAGTTAAAACAAATCACACACGCCTCCTTCTGAGCACACAGAGCTGAAGAGCTGGATGCAGGAGGTATGAAATGAGATCGTGGCAAAACCCCTTAAGCTCCATAGAAAGTGAATAGACTGGGAGGCTTTCCTGTGTATTCAGATGAGAACTAAGAGAGCAGATCCCGGGAAGCCTTGGAACAGCAGTGGTGGGGGGCTACTAGGTATGTATTGCTTATTTTCTATTTTCACCTCACCTTTACTGTCTGCATCTGCCCCTGGTTATGATACAGCATAATATCAAAAATTACAGAAACCAACAGGATCACTTACTTCTGAAAACCAAGTAACCTAAAAAAAGGCCCAGGCATTTCCCTAAAATACTAAATTCTGATCTTAAAGACTTGAAAAATGTATTATGACAATTGTCAATATTGTCAATTTATTTTTAGTTTGGGTCTTCAGACTTGAAATCTTAATATTTCTAGTATAGATTGTATTCCATCTAGAGGCATTATTTATATACCAAATATTAATTATGACATTTTATATTACCTTAAAGGGGTTGTGTCACCACGCTGTTTTACAGAGCAGCTTTCATTCATGTGTCCTGTCTATTCCTGGTTAGGCTGATGGTGGTTCTATGGCAGTGATTAGCATATCAGCTCTGGTATTCAAAGGTCTGCTGATTACTACCTGAGAGCAGGAGATGTCTATCTAAAGTCCAAAAAAGCTTCAGCACTAAAGTAAACAAAAGTAATTAGTCTCCTTTGTTTGTTAGATCAGATAACACTCAAGTTCTCAAGCTGCTGGCAGTTCTGTGCTACGACCTGTGTAATGAAATCATCCCTGCTATCGGATAAGAAAAACAGCAAAGGAGAGCAGGGCAGAGCAGGTTGGTAACCTACAGAAACCTGAGTGCACTCAGAGCTGATAAAACACTTATCTTCTCAATAAAGAAAAATAAACAGAGCAATATATTTGGAAAACATCTTCATTAACTGTTCTCTACATGTTGAAAGCCAATCTTTGTAGTGAGATCGCATTTAAAAAAAACTTGCAAAAAGTGGCCTTGATAGAATGTATATGAATTTATTTTGAAATGAAATAAAAAGTTCAAGAATAAGTCCTTGAATTGTCTTAAGTCTAAAGTTTTTCATATTATATTTAGCTCTGAGTTAGAGTCCTAATTGGTGTCGTGTGAAAACCACTAATGACCATAGAGGTGTGTAAGCTTTCGACAACATAAATGTAGTGCATATATGCGTCATTCAGAGTGTTAGTCTATAGGGTGTTGGATACAATGCAAATGTGGTTAGACATATACAACAATCGAACAAAAATGCTCAGTGGTAAGGAATGTTACACCTGTGGCTACAATCTATTGGATCACTTGCAGGATTGGTTTAAAGTGATGGCAAACTGGGTAAATGCCATTGATTTCCCTAAAGAAACCTGACAGTGGGTAGAACTATCCTTCACTACCCTAGACCACCAGGGATTTCACTATCAGTCCCTTCACAGACTAAAAAGGGCTATGTCATTAAAGGGGTTTTGCCATGATCTAATGTTGACATGGGATCCTACAAAATGGATATTTATTCACTTTTCTAAATGTATGTGATTAAAAAAGTGTAGCCTGTGATAGCTGCAGCCTGGCTTAGATGCCCTTAGTTTCCTGACTGTTTACATTAGCTAATCTGGTGTTGTTTGCACTTCTTATCTGATGGCAGGGTACATGAAGGGGGGAGAACAAAGCCTTTGTCTGCTGTATAGAGAATCCACTGGTTGTAATGTAATTATTTGAGTAAACATGCAGATGCTCCCTGCTCAGCCCTACTCCTTCCCCCCTGCAGCAGTTAGTGAAGGCTGCCTGCTTGGATCTTATCTTCTCTCCTGAGCAGATAAGAGGGAGAACACAAAACCCTTAGAGCTTGTACACAATACAGTTATCCTCTATGGTTTAGCTGAACAATGTTTGCTCAACTACAGAGGCTGTATATCAGCCTCGGGAGTGTGCATGGGAGGTGGAGCGATGACATCATGGAGGAGGCATTTATTTTTTTAAACACAGAAACACAATGCCTCTTTTTTTAATGCTCAAGAGGACAGTTCAGCCTGTTAGGTGAGGAAATCACTTATTGGCAAAACCCCTTTAACCACTTTAGTCATTGTATGGCAGTATTATGTGAGCATTGTAAGGGAGCATTTTTTGGCACACTATGGCAATATTTAGGTATAAAGAATTAGACACAAATGACCTAGATTTTGACATTTCAAGAACACAGGGGCACATTTATGGTGTCAATTGTGCCAGTATTCTGGTGCAATTTGTGGGAACGTGCTGGCATACATGCTTTACCCCACAGTTATTATGTTATAGACAGTTTCTAAACACTGCTGTGCCTTCTACAGCAAAAGAGATGTGACCTTGATAAATAGAGCATGATTTCAGGGAAAGGGTCATAGCTTAGCGTGCTCTGTGCACATAAAAAATATGCCAAAATTTTGCCCAATAAGTGACAAAAATGAAGCTAACTAAACTTAGACCAGATACTCTATACATGCGTTAGATTTATCAAAACTATGATAATGTGGCTCATTGTGTCTAAAAATCTGCTCCATTGTGTCTAAAAATGTCAAGTGAGGTGTAGAGGTAAACTTTTTGATGCTTAATCATGCACTTACATAGTTAGTACGTTTGAAAGAAGACACGTGTCCATCAAGTAAAACCAAGGGTGGGGAAATTGTGGGTGAAGGGAGGGACATAAGGAGTTTTTTAAGTTTAGTTTGCCCTACTGATGAAGGCTTTGAAACCCATAAGGTAAGAACCAGTCTGCTCTGAAGAAGATTTAATTTCTGATCCCAGAGTTGCCATGACATTGGATCTAGAATTTTAAATGGCTACATACATATTAATATTCTTTAGTTTCAGGTAGGTATCTAAGCCTTTCTTGAAACTCTCTACAGTTCCTGCTGTGACCAGCTCCTCAGGCGGCTATTCCACAGATTCACAGTTCTTACAGTGAAGAACGCTTTTCTCTTCTGGAGCTTGAATCCTTTTTTCTCCAGATGAAGGGAATGCCCTCTTGTCTTTTGAGGGAGTTTTACATGAAATAATTTTCCCCCATAATTTTTGTAGGGACCATTTATATATTTACATAAATTAATCATATCCCCCCCGAAGCCGTCTTTTCTCAAAACTAAATGCGTCTAATTCTTTTAACCTCTCCTCATAACTAAGATGCTCCATTCCCCTTATTAGTTTGGTTGCTCGTCTTTGCACTTTCTCCAGCTGCATTAAATCCTTTCTACAGTGGTAATATTACATCCCTGTCCCACGAGTCCATGCCTCTTTTAATACACGCCAATGCTCTGCTGACCTTAGAGGCAGCTGATTGACATTGCATGCTGTTCTGAAATCTATGATCTACAAGTTCCCCCAGATCCTTCTCAAAGAGTGATTCTCTGAGTTTTTTCCCCCTAGATTATTAGTACAAAGATGTAGAATTTTACATTTATCCACATTGAACCTCATTTTCCAAGTGGATGCCCAAATAGTCAGTGTGTCCAGGTCTGTTTGCACTTTAAGAACATCGTCCATAGATTGCACTACACTACATAGCTTGGTGTCATGTGCAAAAATAGAAACAGTGCTATTAATCCCCTCCACTGTATCCTTAATAAATACACTTGACATGTATATTTCTTTTCGTAAAACCTACTCACATTATATAATTTGGTCTAGCCACAACAGGAGATGTTTTGCTCTGGGTTATCTAGTCATTATTGATGATATCACCTTTATGTAACAGCAAGATTTAGGGTATGTTCACATGGTGTCTTGTCTCCGTATGAACGTACGCTTTTCTGATGCGTCTCTGGGTCCATCTGAATGGACCCAGAGATGCATCTAACAATTAGCAGTGAGTTTATCACTGTGGGTAATGACAGACACGCAGCGGCGTTCACATGAGTGATCGCCGCTGCGTGTTTGCATCGCGCCTGTCGGGTCCGTCTTTCGGATGCGATCAAAGGATTGCATGTCATTTCTTTGATCACATCTGCAAGACGGACCCGACAGGCGCGATGCAGACATGCAGCGACGATCTCTCATGTGAACGCCGCTGCGTGTTTCCCATTGCCGGCAGTGATAAACTCACTGCTAATTGTTAGATGCGTCTCTGGGTCCGTTCTGACAGCCCCTGAGATGCATCTGAAAGCATATGTTCATACGGAGTGAAGACCCCGTGTGAACATACCCTTACAATACCCCTTCAAGCAGACATGTAGTTATTTTTTTTTATAGCTAGACGGAAGGTCCACAAATCCATTTACTCTAATTATACTTTGGTTAAAAACTAGACACAGCTCAACAAATTAATGAGCTCAAAAATGATATCTTAATGAAATTTAGAACTTTTCCCTTTGCTGAGATTTGGCACTTTACATTTAGAGTATGTCCTTTGGTAGAAACTAGGATAAACCATTCACAACTAAGAAATCTGATCTAAAGAGGTTGTCTACTTTAGAACCCCCAATTTTTATAAACCCTTTTATTGAATTCTTAGTAAATGGGGGTCCTCTGTTTAGGATTGTCATCGCTTGGAGATAAGTTACAAACAACATATCTCGCTCTGGAGGACCTGTCCTGTCCTGCGATAACAGGCAATCCACAGATCTGAATGAGTACTGTGTAATGCTTAGTTTTCCCTGCGGTGGCACTGCAGGGAAATGTAACACTTACTTCCAGGTTATGTTATAGATTAAAGCTTGTCATTGAGGTCCCAGCAGGGGGGACAACTAGGGATCAGTTTATAATCAAGAGACTCTTCTAACAGGTAGGGATTGTCCAAAGTGGAGGATCTCATTAAAGGGAACCTGTCACATTGAACATGCTATCTGATTTGTGGGCATCATGTTATAGAAAACAAATATCTACAAGGGAGTGTAAATACCCTGGGCTAGGATAATTAAAATATAACTTTTAAGAATGTAATATAAAATAGGAAAATGGACAAAAATCCTATCAAACCTCTAAAGGCCATTAACCAAGCTAGAACTGCCTATCCAGAAATTTCAGGGTTGCCACCCCGACAAGGGCGACACCAACAGGAACCTGGGCTTTTAAACCTTAATGTGTTCCTGGTCTATTTCAAGATGATAAACAATATCCAATATATTGACAATCTAAACAAAAACAGTATCCAAACCACTAACGATAGTAATGCAATAATGGTGAATACAATATGGTAATGTTAATAATAAGTTTGTAAGAACAAGGTAAAACAATAATGAACTATAATAGATATGGTGTCCAGCACTTGGAAGGGTATAGGTGCTAGTGGAAACGAGTACTGCAACTCTAATCACAGTATGATAATATAATTCCACAGCACACAGAGGTATTGTCGTTTTTGAATGCAATATTTTATCAATAAATAATAAATGCGGTTACATTAAATAGATTCCATACACAATGTATTGAGAAGGATATGCAGTCTGGAACAACGTGATCATCAATACAGTAGACTTTTCGGATGACGGAGCAACCTTTGTCAAGAGATCACGAGAAATGGAGAGACTGGTGAGCTGGTATGGAAAGTAGCATAGATAAATAGGGGCTGTAGAAGGCCAATAATGCAATAAGGAGACTGTCCGCATCTATCTTTCTCTGGCAGCACGCAGCGACTCCTCTATCCATGAGTGCCTTATACAGACTATTATTAGGCTTAGTGGCCAACTGAAGTGAAAAGTGCAGGACTTAAGAATTTTTGTAAAATTATTGAAAGTGATATGAAAAAAAAAATTCTTGAAAAAATGTGTTTAACGTAAAAACGTGAGTTAAACAATGTCATTTTTTGATGACACATTCCCTTTAAATGAATAAAATACAAGTTCTACTGAATCTTTTCCTACAAAACCACATATTAATGTGCTCAGCTCCTCCTACTCCATAACATACTACCAGCAGATCAAATACTATGTTCAAAGTGACAGATTCCCTTTGAGGAACAACCAAGAGAACCAAAGGATCCTTCAGTGGGCCCAGGTTCTGGCACAATATTGTGCACCTAATATTTCACTGCCCAAAGGTCTGGAAGAGGACGACCAAACTTGGAGCTGACTTCATAACTAATCACTAGATATCCTATTAAATCCTTTATGTGCAAAGATTGATGGACTTAAAAAAGTAATTATTCACAGCACACAATATTGAAATATTTGTAGATTGTAAGCCCTCGCGGGCAGGGTCCTCTCTCCCTCTGTTGTGCCACTAGTAAGTCAGTCAGCATTACCATTGTACTCGTTTGACATATGTTATACATGTAACCCCCCTCGAATGTACAGCGTCCAGGAATCAATGGCACTTTAAAATAAATAATAATAATTTGGAGGAACAGAATAAATAATATAACAAAAAATAATCCAACCCTCTAAACCATAACTTTAATTCAATATATGAAAATCAATATTCAGTATGTGTACATTATAAAGAGTGGATAACATAGCAACTTACTAATCTCAAATAATAGGAGTCAACATTGCATTATAGGGTGAAGATCATAGCTTTCTGATGTAGTATCCTATAAAGGCAGATAGATAAACATATATCCAATACTGTCCCTTCAAAATAACTCTAATCTTACCCTTAGCGATGCCTGCCCTGAAAAGGGCGACCCTGCAGCCTATGCCTAAAGGATGGAGTCCCCAGTAAAGGGGAAACTAGGATAATTTTGAAGGGACAGTATCGGATATACATTTTCCCTATATAATCTTAGAGGACACTATATCAGAAAGATGATTGGATCCTCACCCTATACTGCCTTATTGACTTTACTCTTCAAGGACAGTAAGTGCCGATGTTATTTACTTTTTATATTGTACAGGTATATTGGTTGTTTTAGAGTGTTGGATTATCTTCTGTGAAATACTTAAAGGGGTTGTCTCACTACATTGATTCATCTCACCTCAGTCCTGTTCCCTTGGTTTCATTTTGAATTCAAGGGCGTGTTTACTGGCTTCCACTATATCAATAGAAGCCAGGTCTGTAGCTATAGCAACCAGTGCTGGCAGCCTATCAGGAGAGACCAAACAGGTCTGTAGCTATAGCGACCTGAGGAGCTGATGCAGCCCATACAAGAGGGGATATCTAGGAATAGGTAGGACACGGGTAATGGACATGTATTGCAAAGTGACTTTGTGTTTTTGCAAGATCTTTAACATAAAAATCAATCCTTTAGGAAAAACCCCCTTTAAAAATCCCCTATTCTTTTCCCTTAAGCTAAAGGGTGGGCCTGAATAGGTTCCTCTGGTTGGCCCAAGGAACTTCAGCCCGACAATTTGAGCGACTGAATTTCAAAAGATATTTGCAAAATAGCCAGATGCTTTCAATAATCACTGAAAAAACAATATATCCTTGCAAATAATAACCCCTGTTAAAATTAAACTTTTATTATTTTTTTTTTTAAAAAATTTTAAATCTAAACCCCTATACATTACCACTAAAACCCTAATATCAGCAACTGTGCACTATCTGCCATGGAGTAATCGCCCGATAAAGAGGGCTCCGCTTTAAGAAGACAAGACTACATGGGATAAACACCTTTTAAACCCCAGCTTTCCCCTATTCCTTGAAAACAAAAAATTTTTTTGGTATCCATTTTTTTGGGTATCCTTTTTTATTGGTACCTTTTTTTTGGTTTCCCATTTTTTTGGGTTTTCATTTTTATTGGTATCCTTTTTTCCCCCCTGGGCTTATCTGAATCAGAAAATTTTTTTTGGTGGAAAAAAGAGGGACTCGGCTTATATTCGGGCGTTATATCATTTTTAACGTAGTTTATTTTAAATTTATTTCACTGAAAATAATAATCCCTTTTAAAAATTAACTTTATTTATTTTTTTTTTAAAAAATTTTAATACAAACCCCTATACTTTCCCACTACATCCCTAGATGATACCAACTGGCACTATCTGCCAGTGGAGTAATCGCCCTTTTAAAGGGGGGTCCGTTAATACAACATGCACTACTGCTGATAAACCCCTTTAAATCCCAGCTATCCCCTATTCGCTTGAAAAAAAAAATTTTATTGGTATCCATTTTATTGGTATCCATTTTTATTGGTATCCATTTTTATTGGTATCCATTTTATTGGTATCCATTTTTATTGGTATCCATTTTCCACCCAAGGCTTATACTGAATCATTAAGTTTTTTTGTGGCAAAAGTAGGTGACTCGGTTTATATTCGGGTCGGTTTATACTCGGTAATAGGGTAGTTTTTTTTAAATATATATGCAAAAAATAATCCTTTAAAAAATTAATTTTTACTTATCTTTTTTTTAAAAAATATTAATATCAAAACCCCCTATACATTACCCTAAAAACCTAGATTTTCAGCAACTGTGCACTATCTGCATGGAGTAATGCCCTAAAAAAGAGCGGCCCCTTTTAATACAAAAATGTCCTACATGCGTGAAAAAACCCCTTTTAAACCCCAGCTACCCCACGCTTTTCCCCCCAAAAAATTCTAGGGTTCATCGGGGGAAATTCAAAATTTTCTCACTGTAAAAAAAAAACGCTATAAAACCATTTTTCCAAAAACATGTACTTAAAAATTTAGATGAATAAACGATACTAGCTCAATTGCCAGGTATAATGACGATAAATTCCGCAGCATCAGTACCGGGCCCCCCAAGTAAGAGGATACCCCTCTTATTTGGGGGTGCCAGCATACTAAGGTCTGGGGGAATTTACGTCATTTACTGCAGCACTTGACAAAGTAATTTTTCATCAAATTTTTGAAGTACATGTTTGGATAAAACGTTGTATTAGCGTTTTCTTTTTCCACAGTGAAAAATTTTTGAATCCCCGATGAACCTAAATTGTAGGGGGGAAACGCGTCGGGATAGGGGGGATTTAAAAGGGTGTTTATACACAGTAGTGACATTGTCTTTTTTAAAGGGGAGCCGCTCTTTATCAGGGCATTACCCCACTGGCGATATGCAAGTATGCTTATCATCTAGGTATGTAGGGGTAATGAAAGGGGGTTTTAGATTTAAATATTTTTTAAAAAAAAAAAGTAAAAGTTAATTTTAACGGGGGATTATTTTTTCTGTAATTGGTATAAACCCTTTCATAAAATTTGTATATTTCTTATGAACAACAATATATGACTAATTCCATGAGGATTCTTACTCCCATGTATTTGAGAAGCATCAATGGCTGCTCTTTTTGATTGCATTCGGTTTTATTACTATAGGGCTATGGGGATCTCTCCAATCCTACAAAGGACTTGCCTGAATACTTTGTTGATAATTTTGCTGTTCTACTTTTCCTGTGGACAATAGGTCAAGGGATAGGCTGTGAGAAAGCTGCACCATGTTAATCTACCATCAATACACCTCACCCAGAATACCATACAAGGCCTTTATTGGCCTTTGTTGGCAGGTTGGGAGTCACAAAGGTCCAGATTCATAAACATCCTCGTTATTTAAAGAAGAACACGCAGGAAGAGCCAGATTCTGTTTAGGGAAAAAAATGTGGTTTATTTTGGCCGGTGTGAGCGGAAACAATAATTAAACCCAGACACGTTAGTATAGAGAAGGAATTAGAGCAAAACATGAGGAAAATTGATTTTATTTTTAAAGTAAACTTCTGTTTGATTGAGTATGTCAAAGCCAGAAATGATGATGAACTGTATAACAGTGCGGCTATAGTGCACGGCAAATAACCACTAATGGTAAGGTAATGGTGGGGAAAGTAAATAGATATTCCTGGGAAAGTTCTTCAAGTCTTCTGAAAACTCATGGCTAACATTGCTGTACATGCCAATCAATATGGAAAATAGTACATCTACATCTTCTCAACTCATCGAATATCATTCATAGAGACCTAGGAAATAGTCTTCCATTCTCCGAAATGTCCTGCCTGTCCTCTACGCCCCATGGTAAATTTTTGGAGAGCTTTATGATCTCATAAATGATTCCACCTGGACTCCACTATGATAGAGCAAAAATGTTTTCCAACCTCTGGTAACTGCATCAGAGGACAAAGCTCCAGACAATGAGTTGCAGGGCAGTGTTTGCCAAAGGTAGACTTCAGGGACAACTACAGCCCTAATAGACCAAGAAAACCAGCATGTGTGGACAATTAACTGATAAAATAAAATTCTTGTATGTTTATTAATTTAAAGGGTTTTTCTCACCACGATGATTAGCTTTTAACCTGTAGGTAAAAGTAAATGAAGACAATTACCAAATATATTGCTGTTTTAATTTTCCTTTATTCTGAAGATAAAGGAGATTTTATTTACTGCTAGAGTACACAAGTTTCTCTTGGTTATCGACCACCTCTCTCTACTCCTTCTCTTATCTAATTGCTCCAGCTGACCTGTCCAACCATGGTGAGTCACTCCCTGCTAAGTCTTATTTCTAGCACAGGAGCTTGTTTTTTTTAAAGGGAATTTGTAATCAAAAATAACTTATTATTTAACTCACGTTTTTATGTTCAACACATTTTTTAAGAATTTTTGGTTATTTTTTTTATCTTCCATATCACTTTCAATATTTTTTAATAATTCTTAAGTCCTGCAGTTTTAACTTTGGCCTAATAATGTCTGACACTTCCTGTTCGGTCGAGAAAGATTCTCAGTTGTCTGTTCATTATGAGGACAAAGAGGGACACACTGAAAGGAGACACCAGTGTGAATAGATAACACAGGATCCACCAGTCACAGGAGGAGATAGTCACAGGTCACCCTTTCACCTCCCTGCATAGTGACTTCTTCCCAGGTCACAGTGCATGACTAGAAAACTCTCCTATAGAAGTCAATGGGACTGAGTCAGTCTTAAGTCTCCTCTGTGCATGAAGCTGCTGTAAAGCATCTCTCTAACTGCTGTTAAAGCAGTGCAAACAAGGCCTAGTGGCCTAAGTGAAAACTGCAAGACTTAAGAATTATTTAAAAATATTAAAAGTGATATGGAAGATAAAAAAAAAACAACCAAAAGCTTTATGCCTTAGAGCTCTGTAACTGTGTGCACTACAGATGATAAACCTTTGAGTGGAATAAGCCATATATTTTTGAAGTGCAGCCTCTTTCTTTATTTTTGCATCATTCCTATAGAATCATCCTAAGTCTGACCAGGAAGAGTGAGTCTGAAGCTGTCTGCGGCTCTGTGAAACAGCATTTTGAGGGAACCCCTTTAAGTTTATATTTTGCCTTCCATTTAACCTTCTTTTTATGTGATTTGAGATCAGAATTTCACATTCCTGTTGTATCCAAATCTTCACTTTATATTAAAACTTACTATGGGAATAAAGTTTTCATTGCTACAATATTACAAGAAAGAAAATTTGCATTTTAAACCCAATAAAATACGGTTATTGTCTATGAGCTAAAATAATAAAGCATCAAGAGCAAAAACGACCTTCACGGTCAAGGAGGAAAATATTATTTCCAAAAAGGAAATTTATTATGAGTTATGAATAGATGTGTTAAAACCTAAAGGAGTTGTCTCCCATGTTGTTTCACAGAACCGCAGGCAGCTTCAGGTTCATGCTTTATTCACTCTTGCTGATTATGATGTGGGTGATTCTATAGCAGTGATTTGCATATCAGCTCCTTATTCCCAGATCTTCTAATTGCACTGACATGATTGCAGGAGATGTAAACTATAGTCTAGAAGGCTTCAGAACTCTAAGTAAACAATCAAAAGTAGTTAATCCACATTGTTTGTTAGAGATAACACACTCTGTTCTCAAGCTGCTGTCCATCATCCTGGTGACGTTACTCCCTGCTTTTTAGATAAAACAAAGAGCAGAGAGAGAAGGGGAGAGCAGGGCAGTAACCAGAGAAACCTGTGCGCACTCAGAGCAGATAAAATCTCTGTAATCTCTTTACCAGGGAATAATCAAAAGACTGACAGTTGGAAAAAGTCTTCATTTACCATTTCCTAGATGTTGAAAGCTAATTTTTGTAGTGAGACAAACCTTTTAATCTTAACAAACAACACCACTCATGAGAACATTGGAATAAAGTAGTTATACAACCATACAAACAGTATGATGATGGTAGATAGATGATTGAAGGATGCAGAGCTTCATCAGAACCCAAACAGCTTAGCATTAATGTATCAGAATTTTTTTTTTAGGAAAATGTCCAGTCATATATCTGTAAACTAAAGCTTTACAGACCCTGCAGAAAAACAATCATCCAAAATATAACAGCATTTCAAAATATAAGTGGATGATGAGAAACATATTTCTGATTTGCAACCAAACTTGGCCCATACTGAGGTCACTTACATTAGAGTAAGTCATTTAACCCTTAAGCCCCAGGTCTAAAAAGTACTTAAAGGGAACCTGTCACATAGGTTATTCCCCCCTTGCTGAGGACAGAACAAGGTAGTGTCAGACCTGCTGTTTCCAGCGCTGTGTCCCTTATTCTGTAAGATGCTGGAGTTTTAGAGCATTTACCTTATTCATGAGTAGGTGTTAGTTCCACCCATCAAAGGATAGCTCCGCCCACTGACAGTTATTCACATGTTTCTACCTATTCAAAGTAATAGGTTTATCAGTTGAGGTGGGCGGGGCTAGCCTCAGGTGGGCGGGTTTGAAAAAAAACTGACACTCTGAAGGACTCTTCGAATGACTCTTCTGGCTGAAAACTGCAGATTTGAGCATTAAACACACAAAAACTCCTGCATCTTACAGAATAAGGGACACAGCGCTGGAAACAGCAGGTCTGACACTACCTTGTTCTGTCCTCAGCAAGGGGGGCATAACCTATGTGACAGGTTCCCTTTAATGACCAGCTAAATTTTGTAGTTTTTGCCTCCTTGCATTTAAACAGTTGTAGTTTTTTTTATCTCTTAAGTGACACAGTTGTATGAGGACTTGTTTTATGCGGGAAAAGTTGTATTTTTGGAGGACAAAGTTTCAGTTTACAAATAAATTACTACAGAATTGTTTTTTTTTTCATTTTTTTTAATTATTTTTTTACACCATTCACATTTCACACTAAATAAACTGTTATATGAATTCTACAGGTTATCATGGTCATGTAAATACATAATATGTGTAGGATTTTTTTTGTGTGTAATGTATACACAATAAATTTTTAAATAAATATTTTTAATTTTTTTTTTACACTTTATGAAGTTTTGTTCCCTCTTTTAATCCCATTAAGGGATAACTATTTAACACTTTTTAACACTTAGTAATGTATTAGCATCTTCATGTATGCTCATATATTACTTTCTGTGCTTATTATATAGACAGCTGCTCTCGGTCCCCAGGGCTGATTGTATAGACGTTCCTCAGGCTTCATCTGGTCACTGGGGGGTCCTGATCATCTGACAAAGCAGGGGAATGCCCTTTGATTATACTGTGGTCACTGACCGCGGCAATCAAAGGGTTGAGCGTCGGGGTTTGGAGGATTCCTCCACTTTCCGGTGCTTACAGAGCCTGCGCTAGAAACAGGGCTGTTAAAGGGGTTGTCCACATGGATTGCTTTTTTATGTTAAAGATCTTGCAAAAACAAGTCACTTTGAAATATGTGTCCATTAACAGTGTCCTACCTATTCCTAGATATCCCCTCTTGTATGGGCTGCATCAGCTCCTCAGGTCACTTTGCTACAGACCTGTGTTATCTCTCATGATAGGCTGCCAGCACTGGTCACTATAGCTAAAGAACTGTTTAATCTATCCTGATAGGCTGCCAGCACTGGTCACTATAGCTACAGACCTGTTTGATCTCTCATGATAGGCTGACAGCGCTGGTCGCTATAGCTACAGACCTGTTTGATCTATCCTGATAGGCTGCCAGCACTGGTTGCTATAGCTACAGACCTTTCTTCTACTGCAGCCTAGTAGAAACCAGTAAACATGCCCCTGAATTCAAAGTGAAACCAAGAAAACAGGACTGAGGTAAGATGAATCAATGTAGTGAGACAACCCCTTTAAGTACAGTTCTGTTCATAGCACAGCCACGCCAATGAGAGCTACAAAAGTCCTAGAGACGTAGCTGCGGATTAATGATCTGCAACACCCACTTACTATAGTTGGTGGGTGGTCGTTAAGGGGTTAATAGTTTTAGTTCAATTTTACCTGCAAAATAGAATAGTATTACTCTAAATAGTCGTTCACAATGATTTTTGTCTCTGTTCAGATTATCTGTCGGGATACCGTGCAAAAGTGGTACTTTGGCATATTCTGTCGTGGAGCCATAGGGAACAATAGAGCAAATGTAGTCTTATTTGGACTACATCTGTTCAGTTTGCCGGACGTCAGGGCCGAGACAAGGCATTTTGGTGCCCTAGGCGAGAACAGCCAATGGCGCCCCCCTCGCTCCCCAAAAAATTGCACCCCCCACACTAATTCCTCTCGCCCCTGCGCCAGGTCCTCTCGCCCCTGCGCCAGGTCCTCTCGCCCCTGCGCCAGGTCCTGTCACTAATTTTCTGCATATTCCACATAGCTCCTGTCCATCTCCTCAGCAGTCACTGCACAATGAAAATCAGCCCTGACAAATTTGCTTTTTTTAAATCGCTCACCTCTGTATGACAGTGTAATACCCCTAAATAACAGTCACCGAATAATCCACCTATACATGGAGCAAATCTACCAGATGAAGGATTGTTACTAAAAAACCCTCCTACAAAACCAAGACCCAAAACTATTACTACTTAAAGGGGTTTTGCCAGGACGAGCCTTATCTGCTAAGAAGCAAATGTAAACAAGCCACGGAGCTGAAAGAGAGAGAGACACAGACAGCCGGAGGCAGAGCTGCATAATGGATCGTGTGAAATGTTCACTGAAATAATCAAACTACAACTTGTGGATTCTGCATACAAAAGACAACAGCTTTTCTCCACAGCAGCTTGAAAGCTTCTTCATGTTCTCTGTCATCAGATAAAGCAGGGATCTAATCACACTACAACTAGTTTATTCTGTATACAAAAGAAAACATATTTCTACCCGGTGCCTTGAAAACTTCTGCAGCTCAGTCTCATCAGATAAGAAGCTTTCTCTGCACAAGCCCGTCCAGCAGCTCTTGTCAGGCCGTATCTAATAGATGCTTTGAAGTAACCAAGGGCATGTAAGGAAGGCTGTAGCTCTCTCAGGCTGCAATTTTTGTAATCACATATATTTAGAAAAGTGATTAAAAACCCATTTTGGAGGATCCCACGTCAACATTACATCGTGGCAAAACCCCTTTAAGGATCAAATAATCCTGCCAGACCCTGACCAAACACGACCCCCACATGTGACATCAGTTGTACATATACCACCGCCATACAGGGACTGTATAGTGGTAGATACTAGTTGTATGTAGATGCTCTGCAGAAATATAAGTGATTACACTGACGTTACATTTAGTGACTCACAGGAGACGTCTTTTCTGATCAGCGTCATTCACTTTCTCTTTTCTTCTCCATCCGGTTCACACCTTCATGCTGATTGCTCCCAGCCACGACTCGTCCCTGCAGATTTGGACACAAATTTCTTAGAATCCTCAGGCAGGTGTATATAGGGGCTCAGGCAGGCATATAGAGGGGCTCAGGCAGGTGTATGTAGGGGCTCAGGCAGGTGTATATAGGGGCTCAGGCAGGCGTATATATTGGCTCAGGCAGGTGTATATAGGGGCTCAGGCAGGCGTATATATTGGCTCAGGCAGGGGTATATAGGGGCTCAGGCAGGCATATAGATATAGGGGCTCAGGCAGGTGTATATAGGGGCTCAGGCAGGCATATATAGGGGCTCAGGCAGGTGTATATAGGGGCTCAGGCAGGCATATATAGGGGCTCAGGCATTTGCATATAGGGGCTCAGGCAGGCATATATAGGGGCTCAGGCAGGCATATATAGGGGCTCAGGCAGGCGTATATAGGGGCTCAGGCAGGCATATATAGGGGCTCAGGCAGGTGTATATAGGGGCTCAGGCAGGTGTATATAGGGGCTCAGGCAGGTGTATATAGGGGCTCAGGCAGGTTTATATAGGGGCTCAGGCAGGTGTATATAGGGGCTCAGGCAGGCATATATAGGGGCTCAGGCAGGTGTATATAGGGGCTTAGGCAGGCATATAGAGATAGGGGCACTCTCAGGTAAAAATAATAACATTAATACTTACCTTACCTGCTTCCCGGCCGCGCGCTCCTCTTCTGTCCTCTTCTTGACCAGCCGCGCGCTCCTCCGGCAGCTCCTCGGGTGCACAGCCTATGACGGGCTCTGCGCCGGAGGACAGGCAGCGGCGCGATGACATCACTTCATCGCGATGCTGCCCAGCTGAGCCGCACAGAAGCCCGCAGCTGCATTTGCGTCCTGTGGACGCAAATGCAGCTGAAGGGCCAGTCGGTGCTCCAGGCCCACGGCAGCGGCCTGGAGCCCGGGAGATTCAGGGCCCCTACCTGCACCCCTTAAGGACAGGCAGAGGTAGGCACCCCAGGCGATCGCCTACCTGCCTACCCGTCGTCCCGGCCCTGCCAGATGTACACAATTTCTATGCAGAGCACCTTACTTGTGTGTCTGGCATAGGAAGCAAATTGTCCAGTCTACCAGTTTACAATGCAAAATTGCTTAGTGGCCAAGGTTTTCAAATAGATTGTTAACGAATGCATAATTTTACCTGCAACGCCATGTGGCTACTGAAGTTTATTGTTAAAGGCTATCCGGGTGGCTACACGCATTTGTGTATTAAACTAGAGTTTTCCTGTAAAATCATGTGACCATTAACAATCAATTTGAAAACCACAACCACCAGGAATGGCTGTGGCTTCAGTTGGTTGCAATCAGCCACTTCATGTAGTCTCATCCTAATAATACCCACATAACCATCAGCAGGTGATATTACCTACACCTTATGATTGCAAGACACAAAAGAAAATAATAGATATAAAACAATAATTTATCATATAAAATTTGAAAGCCATTCCCTCCCCCAGTGAGTGTGGTGTCAACCACATGAGTCCGGCCGCTCTGTGTGGCTTGACCCTTAGGCATTGTTCACATAGCAAAGTTTCCCAGGATGCGTTCTGTTCCAAAACACACATACATTCCTCCAGGAATGGGCATCCCTTTTATTTAATAGTAATTTATGTCATACTATATAATATGAACTAAGTTTCAGATTTTTCTGAAGCTATACAGTATCTCAAAAAAGTAAGTACACCCCTCACATTTTAGTAAATATTGTACTATATCTAGAGATGGGCGAATTGATTCTAACGAAGTGGACTTCGTTTAGAATTTTAGGAAAACTTCGGTTCTGAACGAAGTCGAAGTTTGGGGTACTTCGGGTGAACGAAATGTGCTTTTGATTTATAAAATGGCTGCGAGCACATGGCATTACATGGGGCAAAGCACTGTGGGAGGAAGAAGGGCATAGCCTGCATGACATGTGCAGAGGTGAAGCCAATCAAGGCCGCGGGATTCTGTGACGTCACCGCATATATAAGTCGGGGGCGACGCTGGGAGCTCACACTCCTTTTCCCCTGTACTATCAGGGAAGGTGCTGCCGGGGGGCTTGATAGCTCTTTTCTGAAAAATTTATTTTTATACAGCGATTTTTGGGGGGTGTTCTAGCTTGTCTCAGAGACTCTTCTCTTTAACGTTTCTATTTCTGATTTTGTGGGGTATTGGATCTGAAATCTAGTGTGCGTCCACTGCAGCTGCATATACATTTTAATGCTATCTGCTCACAGCACATTGAATATCCAAGGGGAATCTAAGCAAGTTCCTGTTGTATTCATTTAAAGAAACAGCGTTTTTACAATACAAATAAAAAAATTCATTTTTGGCTGCTCAATTCTTTGGGGCAATTTACATCCAGGGGGTTTAAATTTAAACGTTTTGGGTTTTTATCCGTGGGACCCAAAAAAAT
>JAODAL010065079.1:0-18400 GCA_025379985.1 Phyllomedusa bahiana | reverse complement strand
TAAAAGTTTTTTTTGGCACCTAAAACTTTGGGAAAAAAAATTGCTGTATTAAAATTTAAAAGTAAGGTGGCTATATCAAAAAAGCTGGACTGGGAAAAATTGAAAAAGAAACTATCTGAAATGTATACTGAGAAAAAAAGGGGAGTTTTGCACCTAAAAAAATAAATAAATAAATAAAAGTAAGCTGTCTCTGAAAAAATAAAATAATTGTGAGTGTTTTGCTGAGCTTTTTTGGACAGGGGGCAGAGCCACGTCTACTGCTGTGAATGCTGACAGACCTGACATGAACAGGAAGGGCTGTTCTGAAAAACGGGGTCATGTGATTTTTCCAGCAATCCAACCTACCGCCCACATACGTCGCACACACATTCCCCCTGCTCTTTCTGTAATGATTGCTGGCTGCCAAAATGACGGGAAGGGGGCGAAAATGGCGCGATATTAATAGTTATGCAAGTTTTTAAACCCAAAATTATGGTATCAAAAAAATTTGATCAAGAAAAATACCGTCCCGATTTCACTTTGTCGATAAAACCCTCAACACTACTAAAAGTGGTATTTTTGGCGCTAAATTCTTTTGCGAAATTTACACCCGGGGGGTTAAATTAAGCTTTTGTTTGCTGCGTGGTGCTATAAGAAAACGTTTTTTTTCACCCAAAAAAAAAACATTTTTCCTGTAGATAATTCAAAAGCAAGGGGTTAATTAAAAAGTTTTCCTTTGTTGTGTAGCGTAAAATACCGCCATTGTAACACGCTACAAAAGTGTATTTTTGCGCTCAATTTTTTTGCGCAATTTAATCCAAGATTTAACTAAGTATTTTTCTGCAGTTTACCAGTAAAAGAAACTTTGTTTTTACCGCCAAGAAAAAATTCGTAGCATAATTCTATCCGAAGGTTAATTAACCCTGTTTGTGTTTAAAACGAGTTTTTAAAACGCCATTTGGGGGCGCAATTTTATATCCAAGGGTTCCCCAAAGCTTCTTAGTGGGTTCATTTGGAGTCAAAAAAAGGGGGCGTGTATTTATCATTACATATTTCATCAAACGGTCTGTACTTTTTTGAACAAACAGTTTGTCAACGAGGGGTGGCGGCTCTTCACCTGGAGGGGAAGGCAAAAACTTTCCCGGGCCCCAGGTCGCAGCACAGCAGGGGAAGTCGCAGGGGGGGTTCATCGGTGAGCCACAACTCCCCGCTGTCATTACGGCGGTGCGACTAGCAACCCGGGGGTTCTGATTGGTTGACTAGGTCACCCACTTCCTCCCAGATGACATCGACAACCCCCAGTCAAGATCGGTGGGAAGTCGAAAAAACCCCCTTAGTTGGCATGGCCCGGGGGAGGGGGTCCGGGCCTCATTTGTCCTAAACCCCGCCTCGCCCATCCGTTCCCTCAGCCAGAGATCTACTATTGGTCTGGCTGGGGCCCCATTTTAAATACGAGGGTGAACCTTTTTGAGGAGGGCAGTCAGCACTATTGCAGCGAAGGAAGGGGGGCCAAATCCCCTGCTTCTTGCGTAGGCGGCAAAGTATAGAGGGGGAAGTGGAGCGGGTCATGTTTGATGGTAAGCCTCTGATCCCAAATTTGGTGAGAGGACAGCAGTGACGATTAGTGTTGACGATTTTTATTGAAAAAAGTTGAAATCGGGACGGTATTTAAAGTTGATGGATTTTTTAGTCACCGTTAATTTAGGTTAAAATCTGTGCATAATCTATTAAAAATCGCGCCCTTTTTACCGCTTCTTCTTTTGGCAGCCAGAAAAAAGCTTTTAGAATAGGCAGGGTGAGTGTGTGGCGACTCATGACTGGGGTGGGTTTTGGTTGCGATTGGCTGGAAAAAATCACATGACTCTTTTTTCATAGAAAGCCCTTTCCCGTTAGATCATTTTGTTTCAGCGTCTCAAAACATAGGAAAGTGCGCCTGCCTCTTCAAAACAGCCACAAAAAAAGTCAGCGAAAAATTTTTCAAATTTTTTTTACAAGACGCTTACTTTTAGCTGTATCCTTTGAAGTTAGTTTTAAAAAGGATTTGCAGATTTTAGTAGTTAGGCAAGAAAATTTTTAAAGGGGGCATCTACCGCTGAAAAGTCACAAAGGGGGGGGGGGGGGGGGGGGCCGTGGGCGATCACAGACAAGCTCTATAAAGGATACGGATATTGTACAGCCAAAACTTTTTTTTGACATTCATTCCTTATATTAGGATACAGTCTTTTTTTAGTAGCTGCAGGTCAAATTTGTTAGGTGCAAAACCCCACTTTTTATTATCATATACATTTCAGATAGGGTTTCTTTTTCAATTTTGCCAGTCCCGCTTTGTTGATATAACCTTGCATTTAGTTTTTAAATACAGCTTTTTGTGTCACCACAGGTTGATAGGTCCCAAAAAAATCCCTTTTATTACCCCGTATACTTTTCAGACAGGTTTTTTTTTTTTCACTTTGGCCATCAAGCTTTTTTTCAAAAATCTATTTGCGTTAAAATTTGAATACAGCAATTTTGTAGTCCCCACGGTTGATAGGTCCCGGGAAAAATACCTTTTTATTATCCCGTTACATTTCAGTTTACGTGTTTTTTTCACTTTGGGGCAGGCCAGCGTGTGATAGACCCCACCTTGCATTTTTAAAAATTTGAATCCAGAATTTTGAGTCACCACGGGGAATTTGTAGGTCCCAAAAATCCCTATTTTTTCCTAACATTTCAGACAGGTTTTTTTTTCCACTTTGGTCATCAATTTTGTTGATAATCTATTTTGCAGTTTTTTGAAACAGCAATTTGGTAGTCCCCACAGGTGAATTGATAGTCCAAAAAAAATACCTTTTATTACCCGTTATATTTCAGACAGGTGTTTTTTTCTTTTTTGGTCAGTCAAGCTTTGTTGATAGATCTACTTTGAGTTAAATTTAAATACAGAAATATAGTAGTCCCACGGGTGAATTGATAGGTGCCAAAAAATACCTTTTTTTTATCCCGTAAAATTTTAGACGGTGTTTTTTTCATTTTGGTAGTCAAGCTTTGTTCATAGATCTATTTTGCATTTAAATTTTGAATCAGCAATTTTTTTTTGTTTTAGGGTTTTGGGAAAATAGCTGTGATTTCCGTCTTTAATAAGGACTTTCCAAAACTTTTCCCTACCTTCTCAAATTTTTTTTTTTCAAACATGGAGCGAAATTCAGGTGGTAAGGGAAAAGAGGGGGGAGGACATGGTGGTAGTTGTACGAGAGAAGGGCCCTTCCAGTGCGGCGACAACAGCATGCCACGGATGTCGTTGCAGGACCGTCAGGCCGTCCTTAGGGGTGGGGCCCCCTGTGAATCTCGTAATGAACAGCGTCGCAAACTGTTCTTCGGGGTTAATGAACCTGCATTCAGCGTCTTACCTCCTCGTTTCCCCCCCAGTCCGGCCACAAATGTCTCTCAGCATCTCAGCATCCGTCCCCAAAATGAAGCGCCCAAATGTCAACTCGTTACCCACCCCTGTGGAAAAACCATTTTCTAAGACCTCTTTGAGACAAAAAGGGGTTGGGGGGCGAAGGCAGTTAAAAATCAAAAGGGCCCAAAGAGGTATTTTTCTCTGCTTCGCCCGTTACTGATGATCAGAGGAGGAGAAAGGAAGCCGATCAATACGGCAAAAATCCCGGGGGTCGGCAACGCCTTGCAGCCCCTTGCTTGTAGCCCCAGCTCCTGGGTGCAGAATGTCGGACGACAAATCAAAACCCGTGTTGATGATGATGAGACGGACATGCGGATCCAACGTGGGCCTTTTTAGCAGAATTTTTGCAGCACTTTATCACTGGCGAGGAGGAAAAGGGTGGGGTAGGCAGTATGGGGCCCCCCTCAAAAAGGGGGAGGGGGGTCGCAGAAGTCTGCTTTATTGATTCCACCAGCCACGGCAGCGGAAAAACCCGCTCTCGTTATCGCCTTTAAAAAGGTCCCGGACATCTTAAACCTGGCTTTTTTGAGCAAGCCCCTGATTCACCCCGCGAGTCATATGCCCCCTTGCCGTAAATGCAAAAGTAGAGGCAAGAAACCCTTTGGTGTTTAACCCACCAAATTTTAGTCACATGCAGCGAATGCATGAGTTAAATGGAGGCAAAACTGGGCCAAAAAAAACCGACCGAGCCGGGCCTCCAACCCACTGTCACACCCCCCCTGTCTCCGGGTCCTCCCCTCGCCCACCACCAAGCGTTCCTCATCCCAGGTCTCTCGAGTCGATAGGGGTCAACCCGTTCAGCCTCCATGTCCCCAAAAACCAACCAGCACAACCCGAGACCCAATCTACCCCTTCTCCCTTCCCCCGTTTTGAGACCTGCACGCCTACAGGCCCGTCTAGCAGCCAGCCTTCTGTCTTCCAGGGTTTTGGGGGCAGAAGAAAAAATTTAACCCCAAAAAATCCAAAGCCAAAAAACCCGAATGTCGGATTGCCCGGTTTTCCCGGGGAAAAATTGCCTTTCCCTTTGGTGGACACAGTGGGTTTTGCCACGTCTGGCCCTTGCCTGCCCCCCAAAACCAGATCCGAGCAGGGATTTCTTTTTCCAGAAAAGCCGTCCCTGCCCTGGCCGCCACGTGTCATTAAATTTCAAGCGGTTGTTGCATCGTTCCAAAAGTCCCTCTGACCCCCGACAATGGTAGTAAACACAAACCAAAGGGCCGCTATTCCTGTGATACTCACTGGGTGAGCTGGTGGGATGTTTGGGGTGACTGGGGCTCTCAGCTCGGGCCACGCTCTTCAAAAAACCCCAGGGATGGTGCGGGCCTTTCCCCCAAGGCCCCTGGGGGCACAATGCCCCGAGAAACCAGGCCCCTGTTAAAATTAAACTGTCTTGGAGCCGTCCACACACAGGGAGGAGCTGTGGAGGGGTCTCCCCAACAAGACCGGCGTGGTGGTCCCAAAAACCTTTTGCCAGGGATGGTTTGGTGTGCGATAACGGGGGAAATCTGCTGGCCCCCCTTAAGTCGGTAGCTGGAGCACATCCCTTCCTGGCCCGATGTACCTTGTCGTCCAGAAATTTCTAAGAGCCCCCGGGTTGGGACTCCCTTTGTGGGGAAGGTCGAAGTCTAATTTTCCGCAATTTCCCGCCTTTTCGCCCCCCTGTTTCGGGACGTTCCCAGCTCAGCTCCCCCCCCAAAAACCCGTCTCATTTTTGATGTGGCAAAAAGCGGGAATTCCACCCTCCACATGCCCCAGCGTTTTGTGGCAGCAGCGCAATGCCATTCGCAGTCGAATTACACAGGGCCCTGACAAGCACTGGTGGGCCCTTTCAGGGTTTTGAGTTTCCCGAGAGTGGAGGCGGGTTTGAAAGAGTTTATGCACTTTTCCTTTTCCCATTTTTTAAAGAAGCCAAAAAAATGGTCAGTGCAAAAACAATGCCCTTGTCACTTGAGCATTGTGGGATTTAGTTTTGGAACGATCGGGGGGACCCTCTAAAACCCACAGGTCCCCCCAGCAAAGGGAAGGAGGGGACACAAAAAGGGGACTGGGGAGCCTTTCTCTCCTTAAAATCTAGGGGGCCCCGGGACAGTTTCAAAATTTTTTTGGGGTTTTTCATTGGGCCCGTTGTTGGGGGTTCCAGGGCAAAGGCAAGGCGGCGCATCACTCTGGGGGTGCATCACCCTCAGGCAAGTCGGGCTGTGTTGAAGCTGGGGCCGGAGGAAGTGGGGGAGGAGGAGGAGGTATTCCTGGGCACCGACGAAACCCGATGCCCCTCCCTTTGGGAAAAAGGGTTGGCGCGAATTTGAGGCGGGGGAGGAAGATGGGGAAAAACATTTTTGCTAGTGCCCCTGGGACCCAGGGGGCTTGGGAAATCAAGGCTCCATCTCTCACATGAGGCTTGGTGCCCCCTTTTCCCTCCAACTTTGATCCTCGCTTTAAAGGCCCAAACAAAATGAACAACAGTTTTTTGGGTGGCCACCCTCCTGGACCCCCGGTACAAAAAAAAACTCAGCACTTCCTTCCACCCCCCCAAAAAGAGATTTAAAAATGCAGGAAATGGGGGACCTTGCTGTTTTATCAACTGGAGACATCTGTTGCTTTGGTTTTCACTTTCCTCAAATTTTTCACGGGGGAACAAAAACAGGGGCCCTTTGAGGGGGCAGTAGAGTCCCAAAAAAAACCGGGTTAGCGGCAGCAGCAGCGCAGGCACGGTGGCAAAAGCCAAAGGGGTTTGACCTCTGGCAATCTTTTTTTACCACCTCACCAACGCATGTAATGCGGGCAAAAACATTCAACACACAGAGACCAGCTTAAGATCATGGTGCACGACTATCTGCGTCTCAACCCGATGTTTTTTGGATGTGTTCCGGACCAATGACTTCTGGGTACCAAAAGGACGAAGGGGTCTGAGCTCGCTCGCCCACGCCATAGGGGTTGCCCTCCCCAGCACCCCAGCGTCATATTGGCGGACCTTCCCCACACCTGGGGGGAGTAAATTACAGACAAACGCACCCGGCTTTCACGGGATAATGTGGATGTTTAAACTTTCATAAAGAGGGAATCAGAAATGGATCTCTGATGATGTTGGGGCCCCCAAATTTTCCGAGGTCCGATTAGTTCCCGGGTTTTAATTCACATTCCTCTTAAAAACAGAAATGGTCCCCCTTGGGAAAATTTTTTTTAAAAATTTGATCATTTCGTACTGCAATTTTTTTTCTTTTTTCCCCAACATTAAATTTTGCGGGTTTTTTGCGGGTGAAAAGACTGAAAAAAGGGACAGCAAGGTTTCATGACAACAGGTTTTCCCTTTTACTCCTTTATCTTTGGGGAAGTTTTGGGCATTGTCAAGGGGTTTTTTGAGGTTTTGTTGCTTTTGAATACAGAAAAATAAATGGCCCTTTTGGGGAACGGGAAATTTGTGGCTTCTAAGTGGCATTTTCCATCACAATTTTTAATAGGGGCGAGAATATTTTTTATAATTTTTTGGGGTCTTGTTGCTGTGAAAATACAGCAATAATCTGGTTTTTTTGGGAACAGAAAGGGTGGTTTTAAGTGGCATTTCTCCCTCAAAATTTTTTTAACAGTGGCTGAAAATTAAAATTTTTTAAAATTTTTTTTGGGTAATGCTGCTTTAAATGCAGCAATACTACAGGCCCTTCTAAAATTTTTTGTCTAAAAAAACAGACATTTGGCCCCTTAACAATTGTCAAAAGGGATAAAGGGGTCATTTTTTTTTTTTGGGAGCAGTTTTTTTTGAAATGCGGGCTATACTACAGGCCCCTATTATAAAAAAATGTTTTTTTTAAAAACAGACATTTTTTCTTCAAAATTTGCCCAAAAGGGGCTAAAAGGGTTTCTGCTTTGAATTTTTGGGGCTTTTTTTCTGTGACTTTCAGTATATTTACGGGTCCTATTATAAAAAAATTTGGGTTTCTAACAGACATTTGTTCTTCACAATTGTAAAGGTGGCCAAGGGTAGGGTTTGCGTCAAAAAACAGGAATAGGGTAGGACACGTTAATGGCCCAATTTTAAACCAAAAGACTTTTTTTTTTGCAAGATCTTAACTAGCTATAAACCCCCTGAAATTGAAAAACCCCCTTTTAAAATTACAATTAAAAAAAAAGAAACAAAGACTTTGGGGGGTTTCCCCATCCTTTTTTTTAAAAATGTATTTTCTAGAATTAAACTACTAAAAAACTTGCATGTACAAAAATAGTTTGGGAAAAAAAATTCCTTAATTGTACAAGGGGGGGGTACGGAAAAATTGACCAGATGTAGGGTTTTTCAGAGGGCCCTGGAGGGATGGAGCACGGACAGAGAAAAAAAAATACAGAGACAATTTCCCCCCGCACGTTGAGTAAAATGAGAAAAAGAATGTCACGAAAAAGGGCCCTTGGGGGGGAAAAAGGGGCGTTAACCACCAGTAATTTCCCAATTTAAGCTCAAATTTGGGCCCACTTAAACGGAGGGGGAAGCACTACACAAGTTTTTGACTGTGTTTCCGAGGAAGGGTGGAGGGCTTCCCCACCTTCCCCTTTCCCCACTCTCTTTGGGAAAAACTGGGTTTTTGGTTTCTTGGTTTTATAAGGGCATTTTTACTGTGTTAATAATGACGGACGCCAGGCCCGGGCCCCTTTTCCCCCCACTGTAACCCGGGCCCCGGCTTTCTAAACCTGCGTGTTAATTTATGGGCAGACGCTGCCTGGTCTCTCACCGCACCCCCTGTAAGTCTGGGCAGCTGGGCCTCCGTTTAAAAAGATGGCTGGACGGCCCGCATTGGGTCTCACCTTTGGGGCCAAAAAAGGAGGAAAAAAAATTTAAATTTCTCTTTAAAAAAACAGATTTTGAAAAAAGGGGATTTCGTGAGGTTAAGTAATTTTCAAAAAAGGGGGGCTAGGGGGGGACACAAAAATTTCACCCAAATTTGGGGGCTTAAAATTTTCTGGGGGGGGGGTGGGGGGGTCCCCTATGGGGTCGCATCATTGATCTTCCCGGGGTCTGGGCCCTAATCAATGAAAAAAAAAAAGGGTTTGGAGGGAAAAAAGAAACCATTGAAAATTTAATTTGGGTGAATCAGTCTCAGAAGCCAGGAGGGCAAAAAGCTTCTCAAATAAGAATGGGTTTTTTGGGGTGATTTTGGACATTTGTAAAAACTTTTGGGTGTTCGGTGAATTAACCCCTTTACACGTGTAAAAAATACCCTTTTTAAAAATGCAGGGAGGGATGTATTTTGATGTTATAAAACTTGGGAAAAAAAAAAAATGGGAATAATTAAAACTATAAATAAAACTTCCCTAAATAAATTCTGTAAAAAAATTTTAAATTTTCCAAAAAAATATTTTTTTAAAAGACCCGTCCCCCCGTACAAAATAAATAGGCCAAATTTGGGGATCTGTTTGGGGCAAAAAAAAGGTTTTTTGGGGTCCTTGCTGTGGCCCCGGACAGGGATAGTCTAGGTTTCCCGTTAAACTAATTTTGGTGGTTGAAAGACTCCCTTTTTTTCCCGGGACTTTTTAAAAAGTGGGGGGTCATGCAGTTTGGGGCTCATGCCCGTGGCCAGGACAGGGAAAAAGTCCCAAAGTCCAATTTAAAATAAAAAAAAGGGAGTTGAAAGACTCCTTTTTCCCCGCACTTTTTTAATTTTGTGGGTCAAACAGGGTTTTTAAAGGTCATAATGCAGTACAAAGGCCAAAATATAGTTAATGTCCAGTTTTAACAAAAAAATTTGGTTTTTAAAGGGCTTTTTTTCCGGCACTTTTTAAATTTGGGGGTCCCCTACAGGTTTTAAAGGTCATACTGCGGTCCCCGGGGCAGGTATATTCCAAAGTCCCGTTCAACTAAAAAGGGGGTTCAAAGACTCCTTTTTCTTGCACCTTTTTTAAACTGTGGGGTTTAGACAGGGTTTTAAAGGTCATACTGTGGTAAAAGAACAGGGATAATTCCCAAAGTCCCCGTTCAAATAAAAAAGGTGGTTAAAAAAATCCTTTTTCCCCGTACTTTTTAATCTGGGGGGCATGCAGGTTTGGGCTTTATGCTGGTTCCCCGGACGGGATATTCAATGTCCAGTTCAAGTAAAAAGATGGGTTCAAATAATACTGCCTTTGGCACTTTTTAATTTGTGGGTATGCGGGTTTAAGGGTCTGCTGTGTGCAAAAAGGGGATATGAATTGGTCGTGATTTTTTTCTGTGGCTTTTTTTAAAAATTTTTCTTGCCAAATTTGTAGCACGTATACGTTTGCTTTTTGGGATGAAATTTCCCCTTTTCCCATCCCTGTTTGGGTGAAAAGAATAAGGTGTTTTTTCCTTTAACCATAGACTTTAATGGTCATCGGCGAAAATCTTTATGACTAGGGATATCTTTTTGAAAATTTGCCGATATCGACTATACCCGTGAGATAGTAACGTAATCACTCATGTATGACATGAAACACAAATGATGTTGAGTAGCCGACCGCACTTGGGAGCCGGGTGGGGAAGGGCTTCCTCATCGTCAGAGAAAGGGGGCTTCGGGTTGCGCGTCGGGCAGGGGCGCAGCCAGCAAGGGGTTGTGGGGCCCGGGTCAGCGGGGTGCAGCAGTGTGAAGGTCGGGAGCCAAGCGGCCCGGGGAAAAAAACCCCCGCTTCGAGGTCCAAAAAAGTAGGGGCACAGGGGCTCAGGGGGGCAGCGGCAGTGTAGTCACTCAGTGCGGAGCGGGCGGTAAAATCCGTACTCGGCGGTGTGGCGTTCTTTGCTAAACCCCGAGGGCTGTTTGGGGTAATTTTTTGAATCTGTGGTAAAAAAGAAAAAGCGTGGCAGGAAGCAAAAGTTGGACCACGGCCCGCGCCCAACACATGCAGCGTCCCCATTCGGTGGCCTGGGGAAACGGGCTCAGATGTGGTGGCCCTCCCGCCGCCGCGCAACAGCAGCAGCAGCGCCCATGGCACGATGGCCATTGAGCCAGTCAAGCCCACCGTTGCAGAAGGGAGTTTTTCCTTTGCATCATCTCCTGGTCCAATGCTCCTGCTCCCCGCTATATGGCGCCAGCGTCGTTTGCGGGCGATTTCAAAGAGAAAAAGTTCGTCCAACCCTCCAAGGTGCAAAAGCGACCGTGTCCCCGTCCAGTTGTTGGTCTGCAGTTCCAAAAAGGCAGTGCCCGCACTTCATAAATATGTAAACAGAAGGGGCCCTAATGTCCTTTAGGCCCCCGGGTAAAGTGCTTCCTGCCCAGGCACACCACAACTTGGGCAGGGAAAAGCCGCTATTCTCCCCGTTGTCAAATGGGGTCCCGCGCCAATGTCCGCCTCCTCCTCCTCCCCACCACCACCTTCAGCCTCCACAAGTACTGCTCCATATAACCCAAAGTGTAGGGGACAGCGGGTCACGCATCCTCCCCTGGCTTGCCTCGGGGAACGAAGTCACACAGGGGGGAATGCTCCCGTCATGCAGCAAAAATAATTGTGTGGGTTTTCCGGCCAACTGCAAACGGAACCATGTACGGGACAAAGGAGTTCATGGTGTCCGTGCTGCACCGAGGAGGGATGGTCCATGCACCCTGCATGGCGCATGTGTTCAATCTGGTTGTGAAAAGGGTCCTGAAGTCTTCCACCCATCTTCAGAAGATTCTGAAAATGGCCAGGAAATGTGCATGCACTTCATCCATTCCTACAAAGCCAGGAACACCCTCCTTGAGTTGCAGAGCAGAACGGCCCCCCAAACACACTCTGGTATGCGATGTTTCCACCCGTTGGAATTCCAGCCTGCACTTTGTTGGGACCGACTGTATGAACAGAGAAAGGCCATTAATGATTTTTTGATGATCCAGGCGGACAGGAGTACTCCCCTGTGTAACTTTGATGTCAGCCAGTGGCAGCTCATGCGTGACACCTGCCGTTTGTTGAGGCCATTCGAGGAGGCCACGTTATTTGTCAGTCGCCAGGACTACGGGATGAATAACGTCATTCCACTGCTTCATGTTCTGGAACAGATGCTGAAAAATCTGTCTGGGCAGGGGACTGGAGACGTGGCGACTACATCTCGCGGCCACATGAGTCCAGTGGGGACTGAAATGGAGGAGGAGGAGGAGGACATTGGAGCAGAAGCATTGTCTGGTGAAATGAGTGGATTTTCTACCTAGGTGACAAGAGAGGAGGAGCAGGAGCAGCTGGAGGAGGTAGATGGAGATGTGGAAGACGAGGCAGATGACCCGCAAGCACCGTGGCAGTGTACAGTGGAGATGGAGGCAAGGAGCCCCTCGGAGTCACTTGTGTAGATGGCTCGCAGCATGCTGATTTGCCTGGCTAGTGACAGCCGAATAGTCAGCATCCGGCAGAGGGATGACTTCTGGCTCTCCACTCTATTGGACCCTCGCTACCGGTCCAAAATGTGAGCCTTTTCCCAGCTATTGAGAGGGAGGACAAACTCAAATACTATAGGGAAATGTTCCGTAGTCAGTTGGGCGCTGCCTATGTGTGGCATCGTCCCTCCTCTGACAGGTCTGACCGGGGGGTTCTTCAGCGCTCACGTACTACTGTCGCGGCTGCCGGGGGAAGGTGGGGGTGGGGGGGGGTAGGGGCAGTACCAGCTCCATCAGCAGCAACCGAAGTCTGGAGTCACTGATGAGCAGCTTCCTTCACCCGCCTAGTGAGGAGGGCAGTCGCCAGCAGCAGCAGCAGGACCAGGAGCAGACCCTGAACAAAGGTGGTGGCCTACTTGGACAGCACTCTGCCACCCCAGTTAGAAGATCCGCTGGACTACTGGGCAGCCAAACTGGATGTGTGGCCGCAACTTGCCGAGTTTGCAGTGGAGAAGCTGTCCTGCCCGGCCAGTAGTGTGGCATCAGAGCGGGTGTTCTGTGCGGCGGGGGCCATCGTATCCCAAGGGAACCGCTTGTCCACGGGAAATGTTGGAACGACTGACCTTTGTCAAGATGAATCAGGCGTTGGATCGCCAGGATTTCCACACACCAATGCCTTAGGCGTTAGACTACATCAGCCATGACGCCTCACCAAACTGTGAGAAATGAGTCTGGGTTCAATTCTACCTGCCTCAGCCACTATTCTGATGCCACCCGCCTGATGCCACACATCTGCTGACAGTTTCTCCATCTGCCACCAACCATCTTTACCAGGGACTGGTATTGCCACCCACCTCCACACTCTGTCATTGTGCCACTTTATGACCTCATGCTGCTGTTGCTGGTGCCGTGACATCCACACTATGTCATTGTGTCACTCTCTGACCTCATGCTGTTGCTCCTGCCGCCGTCACCTCCACTCTCTGTCATTGTGCCACTCTGTGGCCTTCTCCTTTTTTTGTCACCCCCGGGAATGTCATTGTGAAATTCTTGAACCCCTTTCTGCTCCCACCGTCACCTCCACACTCTGTCATTGGCCATTTTAAATAAACCTCATGCTGTGCTGTTGTTGCGGGTCCCTTTAACATCCAACGGTGTCATTGTCCCAACTCTTGCCCTCATTGCTTTTTTGCTCCTGCCCCCGTCACCTCCCTCTCGGGTTTGTCCCACCCCCTGTGGCCTACCCTTTTTTTGCCCCCCTCCAGAAGGTCATTGTCCCAAATTTCTCTGACCTCTTGCTGTTTCCCGCCTCACCTCCACTTTTGTCTTTGTCCCACCTGGGGCCCCCAATCCATTTTTTTCCCACCTCCAAAAATTTCATTGGGGCCACTTTTTCTTGACCCCCATGCTGCGGGCCCCGTACCTCCCCCCTCTGTTTTTGGGTCCCCAACCTGTGGCCCTATTTTCCGGGTTTTTCCCCAACCCCCAGAATGTTTTTGTGCCACTGTCGGGACCTCATGCTGCCCCGGGCCGTCACCCCCACTCTCTTCATTGGGGCCCACTCGGGGGGGCCTACTCCGTTTTTTGCACCTCCAAAAAGGCTTTGTGCCACTGTCTGACCTATGCTGTCCCGTGCCCTAAAACGGTCCCCCCCCCCAAAAAAAAAAAATTGTGCCACTCTGGGGGCCTTACTCCTGTTTTTGCCACCCCAGAATGTCATTTTTGCCCTTTTCGACCTAAATCCCTGCGGTGGGCTGCCGCTGCCCCCCTCCAAACTCTGTCACTGAGTTGCCACCTGACCCCTCAGCTTTTTTTTTTCCAGCTGTCGCCCCATTCCCTTTATCAGGCTACTTTCCCCCCTTTCCATTTTTTTGGTAGGTTTTTGGGCCCGGTTAAGTGCCGGGGGAATTTTAGGGGGGGGAAAGCGATTCTAAGACCCGCGGCGTATGGTGCTGTCATATTTAAAAAAAAACATTGTTTGAAAAACCAAAACCCAAGTCCCTCTGCTTTTTTTAAAGCAGGGCACAATTTTTCTACCCCCCTGCAGGTCTGTGCAGCCGGGAAATAGCTGTTTTTTAAATGCGATTCGTCCCAAAGAAAATTCAACCAAATTTTTTATTTTTGTGGGGAAAATTTCGGAGAAGGGGACCGAACCAAATTTTTTGAGAAATTCCCCCCATCCCTACTAACAAATAAGGGGATCAGTTTATAAAAAAGTGGATAAACCCCATTTTTTATTTTTATTTAAAAGAGGAAAATTCAGAAAAGGGGATTAACAAATTTTAAATTTTTATGGTTTTAGATATTTGTCACAATGCCCCCGCTAAATTAAATTTCCTCTTTTTGCTTTCCCACTGTTTTTGTTTTTTTTTTTCTAGTGCCCCGTAAAGGGTGAAACGACGTAAAAAACCTGGTTTGGACCGGGGGACATCCCTTTCTTCTGTTTGGGGGGCCCCCCTTTTTGGCAGTTACGGCCCAAAAGCCGGGGCTCCTTTCCATGCGGGTCCCCACGTTAACCGTTCCCGGCTCCCACTATACCACCTTTTCCGGGCCCTTTTCCCTGCTGCCTCGCGGGTGCGGGTTTTGGTCCCCGGGCCCGATAGGGATGCTGCGATCCTTCCTCTGGCTCCCTGGTGTCCTCTGTGTGCATGAGCACCCCGTAAGGTGTGCGCGCTACTGCTCTGCAATTTAAAGGGAGAGTGTCCCAATTACTTGCCCCGTGACCTGTGACATCTGTGCATAAAAGAAACTTCCCTCCTTTGCTCCAGCACCAGTTCGTTGTTGTCTTCCTACATAGAGCTTGACTTTGCTATCTGTCTATGGCTACTCTGCTGTGAACTGTCATTGCTACCAGTGTCTGGTGTCCTGTCAGCTTCCACGGTGAGTTACACCATCTATGCTTGCGGGGGCCCAGAGGATCTGCATACCTGGCGTTTCATCCCTCTGAAATGGGAAGAACTGTGTGACTCCTGTCAGTAACCATTACAGTGCTGCTATATTACATATTATTTCTGAATTCTGACCATTGCTAAGGACCTTGACTATTCTTTGCCAGCAGCCTACCGTGACCTTACCACAAGTGACCTGACTACGTCCTACATGCTGTCTGCCCTGACCTTGCCGCCTGTCTACTGACCACACCACCGTCTGCTCCACCTGTACCTTGCTGTACCTCTGCTGTCACTGTGAGTGGCCATGTCAGGGGTAGCGACCTGGGAGTCCCCCGCAGCAAAGTCAAACCCGCCTTGTGGTGGGCTCTGGTGAGTAGATCCCGCAGCCTGACGTGGTTCATATCCATCTATCGTGGTAACCCAGAGGATCCACTACCTTTATCTGTAACAATATTGATCTTGGTTTGTTATGCCCTGTGAAGGTTCTACACTGTGTGGAACCTGAGTTACTAAAGAAGATGAAGCACCTGAACAAACTTACGTGTCTGTAAATACTCTATGTGTAAAACTACTAATGAGATATTAACAGTAGATATCAAGTTGTCTCTTTTCTGAAATAAATGTTGAGAAAAGTTTCTTTGTGACGATGTTCTAAATAAAATGTAGTTCCTCAAAAAATGAAATATTGATAAATACCAAGTTGCACTGTAGTCTGGATATATTTACCCAGATGGCATTGGGGTATAAATTAGCCTAGGATTAAGATTGAGGTAAAAAGTATGCCAAGCGGTTGCTATATAGAATTAAAAAAATATTTTTTTTTATATACCCAGACTATAGTGGTACTTGGTATTTATTTTTGAGGAACTACATTTTCCTTTCAATCACCATTGGCAGAATCAAGGTGCTACTACAGTCCGAGGAGGAGAAAAATACCAGGCAAAATAATTCTACTGGACTTTAGAAAATTATCTTCCACTACTATTGCATGTTGCACGGTATGGTAGTGTAACTGAACCAGGTGAGCACGTAAGTTGACTGCTACATCATTTATATACAAATGGTGCTACAATAAGTGTGCTCCAGGGTTTTTTTTGTCCCCACAGTACTATATATTTGTGACAATATTAGACCTTGCAAAATATTTTCTGCATTGATTAAGGACTGACAGAAGGACATGGGTAACAAAAAACTGAAATTTTGGCAGTTTACTTGTCTGGACCATTCAGGCATGTGTTAACACAATGCTAAAGAGGAAAGACATTAGCAATAATTTTAGAGAACCAACTATGTCTGATGCAAAAAATATGTGCTCAGTCCAGTATTGTGCAAAATTTGCTTTATATTTATAATGCTTGAATTTCCATTAAACTTTTTCAAGGTTTCATATATACATTCCTTTAGCAAGTCCGTGCTATCATAAAGTCATAAATAACTTACATCAACGTGATGCCAACTGTAGTGTTAGTTCATGCTCGTGCATACATACAGAGAAGGAGAGTGGTTGCCTGTGTTCGCGGTGAACATCCTCACGTCCGGGCGCTGTAGGTGACGTTTCGGAGGTCACTCCTCCTTCCTCAGACCAGCGCACAACAGGACGATCCTCCCACCACAGGTACGTGAGTAGTAAGAGCAACGTATATTTATACCATTCTGAATATATGTAATGCAATTGATTATTAACGAACAAGGCAACAATCATATACTTTCTTAGCTGAGCAATTTATTTATAGAAACGATCTAAGACTAAATGCTTCATTTAACCCTTTGGGCACCATGGTGTCTAATCTGAATATCCAAAAAGCTTCGTGTTGAAGCAACCGAGAATGAAGGGTATTATCATCACTAGCTGTAACCTCCTCCACCACGCACCATCTTAATTCATGAATCTGGTGGCGAGACTCATTGAAGTGCCTCGCCACTGTGGTTTCACCAAATTTAGTCCTGTCCTCTATGTTTGTAATTTTACTTCCATATGATCTTATTGCGGATTTGTGTTCATTTATTCTGATGCGGATGGAACGGCTTGTCTGGCCCACGTACATCTTGCCACATGGGCATTTAAGAATGTAAATTAAATTTTTGGTTTGACAGGTAAAGAATCCCTTAATGTCAATATCGTAGCCCCTCAATGGGTGCTGTATCTTATCGCCCTTGATAATAGAATTACAATTCTGGCATGCTAAACATAGATATGTTCCCTTCTTTGTTGTACTAAATATTGCTTGACGATTTTTCTTAACTGGCATAATGTCAGAACGAACTATGTCATCCCCTATCGATCGACCCCTTCTGTATACAAACCGAGGACCATTTTTAAATAGGTGACCATATTGTGGGTCACTCATCAAAATGGGCCAATGTTTCCGTATTGTTTTCAGTATTTAGTTAGAATGATGATCATACCTAGATACTAGCATAAATTGATTTTTATCGCATTTTTCTTTTTTCTTAAAACACTCACTACGTTTTCTGGAGAAAACTTCATACCCTATTTTCTGTAACTCCTCCTTGTCATACCCTCTAGCCGCAAACTTATCTATTAACTTATTCATATTTTCGAGGTATAGCTCATCAGTGGAGCATATACGTTGCGCTCTTACAAATTGACCTCGAGGTATGCCCTTAAAAATTTGCGGGGCATGGAATGACTTATGATGTAAAATATTGTTGCGATCTATAGGTTTGCTGTATAATGAGGTAGATAAGCCTAAATATTCTTTCTTAACTTCAACATCCAAATATTGAATTACATTGTGATCTTTGCATAGCGACATTTCAATGAGTGGGTGGCAACCATTAAGGTAATCAAAAAATGCCAATAGTTGGGCTTCTGTCCCTCTCCATGAATAAATCGCCACGTATCGTAGCCATAAGGTTTTACATAGAAAAAAAATTCTTTTTTATATCAAATTGATTTTCAAAAAAACCCCCAAAAAAATATTCGAAAAATTTGGCGCAACAGGGGACCCCATCGAGGTCCCCTGTATCTGTAGATAAAAAATATCTCCAAAACGGAAAACATTTTTTGTAAGCACAATATCTAGAGATGGGCGAATTGTTTCAAAACAAAGTGGAATTCTTTTTAAAATTTTAAAAGGAAAAAATTCGGATCTGAACGAAAGTCGAATTTTGGGGGGTACTTGGGTGAAGGGAAGTGTGTTTTTAAATTGTTTAAAAAGGTTTGCGAGACTTGGCTTACGGGGGGCAAAGCACTTTTTGGGGGGAAAGGGAAGGGGAAAAGCCTGCGTGACATGGCAGAAAAGAAGCCAATCAGAGACCGGGGGGGGGAATTCTTTTGGAGGGTCCCCGCACTTTTTAAAACCCGGGGTTGCGACGCTGGGAGCCCCACACCCCTTTCCACTGTCTAAACGGGGAAGGTGCTGCCGCGACTGCTTGTAATAGTTTCTTACGGGAAGAACTGATTTTTTATACGCTTTTTTTTTTGGGGTTGATCAGCTTGTCTCAGAGACTGCTTCTCAAATTTTCTATTTTTTTTTTTTGGGTTTGTAATTGGATCTAAAAGTCCAGTGTGCGTCCACTGGGGCTGCATTTCCCTTTTAATGCTTTCTGCCACAGCCCCTTTGAATATCCAAGGGGGATCAAAGCCATTTTTCCTTTTGTAGTTAAATTTAAAGAAAAAAAGTTTTTTTTATAATACAATACCCCCTTAATTTTTGGCGGGTCAATTCTTTTGCGAAAAATTTAAAATCCGATTTAAATTAAAGCGTTGTTCGGGCTGTTGTGGGGGACTCCAAGAAACCGCGGGGGCAAGTCTGGTTTCCCGGGCACCCGCCCAAAAGGGGTTTGGGGGGGAG
>JAODAL010065078.1:0-18400 GCA_025379985.1 Phyllomedusa bahiana | reverse complement strand
GCGCGCCAACACCCTGACACTGAGCTGCAGTGCCAACACCCTGACCCTGAACTGCAGCGCCAACACCCTGACACTGAGCTGCAGCGCCAACACCCTGACACTGAGCTGCAGAACGGTGGGCAAGACCATATAGTGGTTTAACAAGACAGGTTCCACTCTTAACAGACCTTACCAAGGTCGACCAAAGAAGTTGAGTGCACCTGCTTAGCGACATATCCAGAGATGAGTGCTGCCAGCATTGCTATAGAGTTACAGGAGTGGGGGGTTAGCCTGTCAGTGCTCAGACCATACTCTGCACATGGAATCAAACTGATCTGCATGGTTGTCTTCCCAGAAGATGATGCCCAAGAAAGCCCGCAAACAGTTTGCTGAAGACAAACAGACTAAGGACATGGATTACTGGAAACATGTCCTCTGTTCTGATGAGCCCAAGATAAACTTATTTGGTTCAGATGGTGTCAAGTGTGTGTGGCGGCAACCAGGTGAGGAGAACAAAGACAAGTGTGTCTGCCTACAGTCAAGCATGGTGGTGGGAGTGTCATGGTTTGGGGCTGCATGAGTGCTGCCGGCTGTGGGGAGCTACAGTTCATTGAGGAAACCATGAATGCCAACATCTCCTAAGACATCCTGAAGCAGAGCATGATCCCCTCCCTTCTGGGCCGCAGGGCAGTATCCAACATGATAACTACCCCAAACACTCCCAAGGCGACCACTGCCTTGCTAAGAGAATAAGGGTAAAGGTGCTGGACCGGCCAAGCATCTCCAGACCTAAACCCTATGGAGCATCTGTGGGGCCTCCTCAGACAGAAGGTGGAGGAGCACAAGGTCTCTAACATCCAACAGCTCCGTGATATCGTCATGGAGGAGGGAAGAGGATTCCAGTGGCTGCAACCTGTGAAGCTCTAGTGACCTCCAGGCCAAAGAGAGGCAGTGCTGGAAAATAATGGGGCCACACAAAATATTGACACTTTGGGCACAATTTGTCCATTGTCACTTAGGGGTGTCCTCACTTTTGTTGTCACTTAGGGGTGTCCACACTTTTGCTGTCACTTAGGGGTGTCCTCACTTTTGTTGTCACTTAGGGGTGTCCACACTTTTGGTGTCACTTAGGGGTGTCCTCACTTTTGTTGTCATTTAGGGGTTTCCTCACTTTTGCTGTCACTAGGAGTGTCCTCACTTTTGTTGTCACTGAGGGGTGTCCTCACTTTTGTCCCCAGCGGTTCAGACATTGATGGGTGTGTGAGTTATTTTGAGGACACCACATTCCCCTATGATACAAGCCGGGCACTGACTACTTTACATTGTATCACAGTGTCAGATCCTCAGTGTTGTCCAATGGAAAGATATAATACAATATTTATAAAAATTGGAGGGATGTACTTACTTTTGTGACATACTGTGTGTCCTACTATAGAACTTCTTTGCACCTTCACTCAAATAAATAGAAATCCTAAGCCCTCATGTGCACAACTGTATCATGTCTGGTTTGGTACCATACTTTTGACACTGGGTTTCCCTATGGTGTCCCATTTCTTATCCTATATGAGCTCCTTATTCTTGCCTATGAGTTCCATACAGTGTTCTATAGAGTAGTATATAACGTTCCATGTGTTTTCTGCGTAGAACAGAGTCATCTTATTTTTGGGGAAAACTTAATTCTCTTTGAACTCTTCATTCTGGCAAAAACAAGTGCTCCAGGGTCAGGAAGCCTCCAGTCTGATGTCCATAAAGAGATGAGACAACCCCTTTAATTCCATGATGTGGCCTCTCTAGTAGCTGGAACTACACTTCTTATGATTGCCAATCAGACGTTTTATGCTAAATATGACATAACTAAAAAGATCTGCATGTGCTCCCACTGAATGAATGAAGAGGTTGTCACTAATATACTGAAGATATAAAGTGCCTTGTACTCACAGGGTCCTGCATTAGAGACATAGAAAAGCCCAAATCTGCTCCTGGAACTGGAGAGGAAATATACATATATACACACAAACAATGATGTGCTATCCCCCGTCCACTGTTTCTCTGGGAAGGCAAAGAGAGCAGAATTTATAATGTCATCCTCCATCTCATCTATGGGAAGTGTTATCACAGGAGAGGCCCAGAGGGAGATAATAACATTATAACGTTTATTTACATCATTATTATTAGTTGATCATTTGCCTTTCTCTGAGGATCTTATTTCTTTAACAGATTTTATCATTCAAAAATAAATTTCTAAAATTACATTACTAGATGTAATAATAGAACAAGTTATAGTGACCAGTATTCTGGAGAAGGATCTGGATACATTTCTAGATGTAATAATAGAACAAGTTATAGTGACCAGGATTCTGGAGAAGGGTCTGGATACGTTTCTAGATGTAATATAACAAGTTATAGTGACCAGGATTCTGGAGAAGGGTCTGGATACATTTCTAGATGTAATAATATAACAAGTTATAGTGACAAGGATTTTGGAGAAGGGTCTGGATACATTTCTAGATGCAATAATATAACAAGTTATAGTGACCAGGATTCTGGAGAAGGGTCTGGATACATTTCACATTTTAATAATAAAACCAGTTATAGTGACAAGGTTTTTTGGGAAGGGTCTGGATACATTTCTAGATGCAATAATATAACAAGTTTTAGTGACCAGGTTTTCTGGAAAAGGGGTCTGGATCTTTCTAGGATGTAAAAATTATAACAAGTTATAGTGGACCAGGATTCTGGAGAAGGGTCTGGATACATTTCTAGATTTAAAATAGAACAAGTTATAGTGACCAGGTTTCTGGAGAAGGGTCTGGAGACATTTCTAATGTAATAATATAACAAGTTATAGTGACCAGTTTCTGGAGAAGGGTCTGGAGACATTTCTAGATGTAATAATATAACAAGTTAAAAGTGACCAGATTCGGGAGAAGGGTCTGGAAACATTTCTAGATGTAATAATATAACAAGTTTTTAGTGACCAGGATTCTGGAGAAGGGTCGGAACGTTTAAGTAAATATAACAATTATAGGACCCAGGATTCTGGAGAAGGGTCGGGAGACATTTCTAGAATGTTTTATAGGACCAGGAATTCGGAGAAGGGTCGGGGATACATTTAATAGATGTAAAAATATAACAATTTTATAGTGACCGGGTTTCTGGGAAGGGTCTGGATACATTTCTAGTTAATAACAAGTTATAGGGGACCAGGATTCTGAGAAGGTCTTGATAAAATTCTAGATGATTATAGTGACCAGATTCGGAGAAGGGTCGGGATACATTTCTAGATGTAATAATATAACAAGTTATAGTGGACCGTGATTCTGGATAAGGGTCGGAAATACATTTCTAAAAGTAATAATAGAACAAGTTATAGTGACCAGATTCTGGAGAAGGATCTGGATACATTTCTAGATGTAATAATTAGAACAAGTTATAGTGACCAGGATTCTGGAGAAGGGTCTCGATACGTTTCTAGATGTAATAATAGAACAGTTATAGTAAACCAGGATTCTGGAGAAGGGTCTGGATACATTTCTAGATGTAATAATAAACAAGTTATAGTGACCAGGATTCTGGAGAAGGGTCTGGAGACATTTCTAGATGTAATAATATAACAATTTAAATAGTGACCAGGATTCTGGAAAAGGGGTCTGGAGACATTTCTAGAGCGTAATAATATAACAAGGTATAGTGACCAGGATTCTGGAGAAGGTTCTGGATACTTTTTCTAGAGGTAATAATAGAACAAGTTTATATGACCAGGATTCTGGAGAAGGGTCTGGATACATTTCTAGATGTAATATAACAAGTACAGTACCAGGATTCTGGAGAAGGGTCTGGATACATTTACAGATTTTATAATATAACAAGTTATAGTGACCAGGGTTCTGGAGAAGGGCCCTGGATACATTTCTAGGTTTTAATATAACAAGTTATAGTGACCGGATTCTGGAGAAGGGCCCTGGATACATTTAGATGTAATAATATAACAAGTTATAGTGAGGGGATTCGAGAAGGGTCTGGATACATTTCTAGATGTAATAATATAACAAGTTCTGTGGACCAGATTCTGGAGAAGGGTCTGGATACATTTCTAGATGCAATAATATAAAAAGTTATAGTGACCAGGATACTGGAGAAGGGTCTGAGACATTTCAGATGTAATAATATAACAATTATAGTGACCAGATTTCTGGAGAAGGGTCTGGAAAACATTTCTAGATGTAATAATATAACAAGATAAGTGACCAGGATTCTGGAGAAGGGTCTGGATACATTTCTAATGTAATTTTATAACAAGTTATATTTGGAAAAGGGATTCTGGAGAAGGGTCTGGATACATTTCTAGATGCAATAATATAACAAGTTTAGTGACCAGGATTCTGGAGAAGGGTCTGGATACATTTCTAGATGTAATAATATAACAGGTGTGGCAGTGCGACCATGGGTGGTCGCATGGTTCTGCCACTAGGTGGTGTACGTGCCACCGAGAGCCGGGCCCTCGGTGGGGGAAGCCAGGGGATTGTCGGTCAGCAGCATTAGGTTGCTGACCCTTGTACCTAGCATGGCTAATGTCCAGCCATTAAGGGCTGGCCTTCCCGGAACAACTGCCGATGGGTGGGTGGTTGCTCCCATGTTCCAGATAACTATGGTCCACCAGGTATTGGGAAGTTTTCTGGAGATCTATTAAAGACCTCATACTCCAGGTGATCAGGGGGCATGATTGCTGTCTCTCTGCGGCCAGCAGACCTCACCAAGACCAGTTCAGTGTCTGCATTTTCTGTCTCTCCCCGTCCTGGAGACCTTACTAAGACCCCTTCAATGTCTGTATCTGCTGTCTCTCCCCGGCCAGGAGACCTCACTAAGACCACTGCAGTGTCGGTATCGTCTGTCTCTCCCCGCCCAGGAGACCTCACCAAGTCCATTTCATTGTCTGCATCTGCTGTCTCTCCCCGGCCAGGAGACGTCTCGAAGACCCCTGTATTGTCTGTATCTTCTGTCTCTCCCCATCCAGGAGACCTCACAAAGACCATTTCAGTGTCTGCATTCCTGTCTTTTCTCCCCGGGCCCGCAGACCTTAATAAGAAACCCCCTTCCTGTCTATATCTGCTGGTTCTCCCCAGCCAAAGAAACCCCACCAAGACCATTTCGTGTCTGGTCTTCTGTCTCTCCCCAGCCAGGAGGCATCAGTAAGACCTCTCCAGTGTCTGTATCTTCTGTCTTTCCCCAGCCAGGAGACTTCACCAAGACCACTTTAGTGTCTGTATCTGCTGTCTCTACCCGGCCAGGAGTCCTCACTAAGACCACTTCAGTGTCTGTATCTTCTGTCTCTCCCCGGCCAGGAGACCTCACTAAGACCACTGTATTGTCTGTATCTTCTGTCTCTCCCCATCCAGGAGACCTCACCAAGACCATTTCAGTGTCTGCATCTCCTGTCTCTCCCCAGCCAGAAGACCTCACCAAGACCATTTCAGTGTCTGTATCTGCTGTCTCTACCCGGCCAGGAGACTTCACCAAGACAACTTTAGTGTCTGTATCTTCTGTCTCTCCCCGGCCAGGAGACCTCACTAAGACCACTTCAGTGTCTGTATCTGCTGTCTCTCCCCAGCCAGGAGACTTCACCAAGACCACTTTAGTGTCTGTATCTTCTGTCTCTCCCCGGCCAGGAGACCTCACTAAGACCACTTCAGTGTCTGTATCTTCTGTCTCACTCTCCAGGAGACCTCACAAAAACCACAACAGTGTCTGTATCTTCTGTCTCTCCCTGGCCAGGAGACCTCCCTAAGACCACTTCAGTGTCTGTATCTTCTGTTTCTCCCCGGCCAGGAGAGCACTAAGACCACTTCAGTGTCTATATCTTTTGTCTCTCCCCGGCCAGGAGACCTCACTAAGACCATTTCAGTGTCTGTATCTTCTGTCTCTCCCCAGCCAGGAGACTTCACCAAGACCACTTTAGTGTCTGTATCCTGTTTTCCCCTCCCCCGCCCCAGGAGACCTCACTAAGACCACTTCAGTGTATGTATCTTCTGTCTCTCCCCGGCCAGAGACTTCACCAAGACAACTTTAGTGTCTGTATCTTCTGTCTCTCCCCGGCCAGGAGACCTCCCTAAGACCACTTCGTGTCTTATCTTCTGTCTCTCCCCCGCCAGGAGCCCTTCACCAAGACCACTTAAAGTTTCTGTATCTTCTGTCTCTCCCGGCCAGGAGACCTCACTAAGACCACTTCAGTGTCTGTATCTTCTGTCTCTCCCCGGCCAGGAGACTTCACCAAGACAACTTTAGTGTCTGTATCTTCTGTCTCTCCCCGGCCAGGAGACCTCACTAAGACCACTTCAGTGTCTGTATCTGCTGTCTCTCCCCAGCCAGGAGACTTCACCAAAGACCACTTTAGTGTCTGTTCTTCTGTCTCTCCCCGGGCCAGGAACCTCACTAAAACCACTTCAGTTGTCTGTATCTTCTGTCTCCTCCGGCCAGGAGACCCCCACTAAGACCCTTCAGTTGTCTGTATCTTCTGTCTCTCCCCGGCCAGGAGACATCACAAAGACCACTTCAGTGCCCTAATCTTTTGTCCCCTCCCCGGCCAGGAGACCTCACTAAGACCATTTCAATGTCTGTACTTCTGTCTCTCCCCAGCCAGGAGCCCTTAAACCAAGACCACTTTAGGTCTGTATCCTGTGTCTCTCCCCGGGCCCGCAAGGAACCTCACTAAGACCACTTCAGTGTCTGTATCTTCTGTCTCTCCCCGGCCAGGAGACTTCCCAAGACAACTTAGTGTCTGTATCTCTGTCTCTCCCTGGCCAGAGACCCCCTAAGACCACTTCAGTGTCTGTATCTTCTGTTTTTTCCCCGGCCAGGAGACTTCACCAAGACCACTTAAAATGTCTGCATCCGGCGTCTCTCCCCGGCCAGGAGACCTCATTTAAGACCATGTATGTCTGTATATTCTGTCTCTCCTTGTCCAGGAGACCTCACTAAGACCACTTCAGTGTCTGTATCTTCTGTCTCTCCCCAGCCAGGAGACTTCACCAAGACCACTTTAGTGTCTGTATCCTGTGTCTCTCCCCGGCCAGGAGACCTCACTAAGACCACTTCAGTGTCTGTATCTTCTGTCTCTCCCCGGCCAGGAGACTTCAACAAGACAACTTTAGTGTCTGTATCTTCTGTCTCTCCCCGGCCAGGAGACCTCACTAAGACCACTTCAGTGTCTGTATCTTCTGTCTCTCCCCGGCCAGGAGACTTCACCAAGACCACTTCAATGTCTGCATCTGCTGTCTCTCCCCGGCCAGGAGACCTCAATAAGACCACTGTATTGTCTGTATCTTCTGTCTCTCCTAGTCCAGGAGACCTCACTAAGACCACTTTAGTGTCTGCATCTCCTGTCTCTCCCCGGCCAGGAGACCTCACTAAGACCACTTTATTGTCTGTATATTCTGTCTCTCTACGGCCAGCAGACCTCACTAAGACCACTTTAGTGTCTGTATCTTCTGTCTCTCCCTGGCCAGGAGTCCTCACTAAGACCACTTCAGTGTCTGTATCTTCTGTCTCTCCCCGGCCAGGAGACCTCACCAAGACCATATCAATGTCTGCATCTGCTGTCTCTCCCCGGCCAGGAGACCTCACTAAGACCACTGTATTGTCTGTATCTTCTGTCTCTCCCCATCCGGGAGACCTCACCAAGACCATTTCAGTGTCTGCATCTCCTGTCTCTCTCCGTCCTGCAGACCTCAATAAGACCCCTTCAATGTCTATATCTGCTGTCTCTCCCCGCCCAGAAGACCTCACCAAGACCACTTCAGTGTCTGTATCTTCTGTCTCTCCCCAGCCAGGAGGCAGCACTAAGACCTCTTCAGTGTCTGTATTTTCTGTCTCTCCCCGGCCAGCAGACCTTCCTAGTGTTTTTGTCTTCTGTCTCTCCCCAGTTGGTAATAGTTACCTTCCCCTAATTTAAGAGTCCACCTAAAATTCTACAGCGACACAACTATTCTCCATTATATAACAAAAACATAGAGTAGAATGTTTTCACTGCTCCATCCATGTTCTTACATCTTCACTGATAACTATCCTCTCACTATATTTAACGACATGGCATACCTACAGAATGTAAGAGCCCAGTCTCTGTTATCTGCAGTACCCCTTATATTTCAGTGCCGAAATGCAGAAGATTACCTGTGGTGTTTTCAAAATATTTTTAAAATATTTCTCTTAAACTCTTACAGTGTATGGAGCAACCCAAGGTGGCTGGACCTCTTTAGAGCATTAAAGGGGTTGTCCATCTCTCGTTTTGTTAGCAAAAGTACGCTAAGAAGACCACAAAAACATAAAAAAACCTACTAACCTCCAGACTGATGATTATTCCAGCAGTGCACCTGTTGCTCCTCTCCATGAACAGAATGTCACCTCTAATAGGCTACAGTGGTCACAACAGACCATTTAATTGTTTGGGAGTGAAGTCTCCAAATGGTGACGTTGGATGTTCTGTATCGTAGGAGCTGTAAGACCACAAAAGACCTGTGGAGAGGACCAGCAGGTGCATTGCTGGAATGAATGTCAGTCCAGAAGTGAGTATGTTTGTTTTTTAATTTTCTTGGTAGCTCAGCAGCACACTTTTAGTTAAAAAAAAGGTGGACGACCCCTTTAATCATATCATACATGACACGCCATTGTGTGCTCGTCACTGAAAGCTCTAGGGTAGTCACATACAAATGGATTTGAAAAAATGAGAACTCACACCTAAGCTTCGTAAATGAGTTAAAGGGATTTTCTCACCATGCTGTATCACAGAACCACAGCCAGCTTTGGGCTCACACTTCCTGTTCAGGCTGTGGATGGGTCTACAGCTTCAGACTCACACTTCTTGTTCAGGTTGTAAGTGGGTCTACAGCTTCAGACTCATGCTTCCTGGTCAGGCTGTGGGTGGTTCTTCAGTTTCAGGCTCACCATTCCTGGTCAGGCTGTGGGTGGTTCTACAACTTCAGGCTCACACTTCCTGGTCAAGTTGTGGGTGGTTCTACAACTTCAGGCTCACACTTCCTTGTCAGGCTGTGGGTGGTTCTTCAGTTTCAGGCTCACACTTCCTGGTCAAACTGTGGGTGGTTCTACACCTTCAGGCTCACACTTCCTGGTCAAGCTGTGGGTGGTTCTACAACTTCAGGCTCAAACTTCCTGGTCAGGCTGTGGTCAGTTCTACAGCTTCAGTCTACAGCTTCAGACTTACACTTTCTGGTCAGGCTGTAAGTAGGTCTACAGCTTCAGGTTCACGCTTCCTGATCAGGCTGTGGGCAGTTCTACAGCATATATCAGCTCTGCCATTCCAAGCTATTCCTCTCACAGTAATATGAGTGCAAGAGTTTTATAATCTGAAGTGCACAAAGCTACAGAGCTCTAAAGGTTAAAACTTGGTCATTCATTTCGAGTTCTGATCCTAGAGAAAAGACCCAGCCGGGAGTGACTCACTATGGGATGGCAGCTTGCAGAAATCAGATAAGGGGAAGAGAGTGGTGGTTGTTAACCAAGAGAAACTTGTTTACACTGGCAGTAGATAAAATCTTTATCTCCTGAACAAAGCAAAATCAACAGAGCAATGTATTTACCTTTCCCTATATGTTAAAAGCCAATCATTGTGGTGAGAAAACCCTTTTAACATCACAAATAATGCTGGTGTTGCAGGAGGTGGTAAACATTCTTATTATCTGGGACCAGGTTTTCCCACCGAAGACCAGATTGATCAACAAATTCATTCTCGCTTGTTTGGAAATGGTAGTAATGGAGTGAATAGTTCAATAATACAAATTAACAACCTCAAATATTCTATTTTTTCCCTTTTTCTTCCCTAGAAGAACATAGAAGTGATTATTTCACTTTTTGTAACCTCTGAAGAGCTTTTCTTATTTCATTGTTGCGTAAACTGTAAACAAGTGGATTGATCATGGGTACAATGGTCGAATAAATCGTGGACAGGACTTGTTTGAGGAGAACGGCTGTGTTGTGGAACGAGGAGATGATGTGGATGCTCCTGTAGAATAGTAGACGATCATGACGATGAGGTGGGAAGAGCAGGTGGAGATTATTAGTATTATTATTATTATCATTTATTTTGGAGCGCCCTTGCTTCCAGGGCGCTGTACATTTCAGGCGGTGGTTCTTAAATAAACATTGGTCAAAACAATTTACTAAGTGGACAATATGTGTCTAACAACTGGTACAGAGGGAGAGAGGTCCCTGCCCGCGAGGGCTACAATTACAGGGGAAGGGGTTGAAGAGACAGAAAGGTGGGGGCAGAATGTTTGTGGGGCGGTAGCAGTTGCAACAGGGTTAATGTTGGTTTTAGGCAATCCTGAAGAGGTAGGTTTCAGAGTTTACGTTTGAAGCGGTGTGAGAGGGGAGTGTTGATGTGTTGGAGTCTGGAGTTCCAGTATTTGGGGGTAGAAGCACAGGAGAGATAGTCTTGGAGACGGTTGTGTGAGGAGGTGATAAGAGGAGAGCAGAGGAGAAGGTTCCTGTGAGGATCGGAGGTGCGTTTGTTGAGGGGAGGTATTAGAGATTAAGGCAGAGATGTATGAAGGAGAGAGGTTATGGAGAGCCTTGTAGGTCGAAGTTGCTAGCTTGACTGATTCGCTGGGCAAATGGGTAGCCAGTGAAGGGATCGGCAGAGGGAGTGAGGCTAGGGGTGAGTAGCGAGGGAGAAAGGTGATTGAATCATGAGGGGCTGCAGCGTTAAGGATTAGTTTGGAGGGGATTGCGAGGGTGCTAGCCTGGGAGGCCGCAGTGGAGGATGTTGCAGTAGTCGAGGCGTGAGATGGTCAGAGGAGATGGACAAGCATTTTTTGTGTTTCAGAGTTAAGAAATGAGCGGATTCGGGATAGATATTTTTTAGGTGGAGGTGGACAAGCAGAGGTTGAGGGTGTGGATGTGTGGTTTTTGAAGGGAAGTTGGAATCAATGATTATCTCAGGCAGCGGACCTGTGGTGCTCGTGAGAAGGAGTGTAGCATTAACAGTGATAGAGAGATGCGGGGGTGGAGGGATGGCAGTGGGACGGGTGGGAAAATGTTTTAATGAATTCAGTTTTCTCCCGTTTGTTTTAGGAGAGGGAGGAGAAGGAAGGAAGGATTGGAGGACTGGCAGTCAGGGATCCGGAGAGAGTAGTGAGAGACGGTCGGGGCGGGAGATGTAGAGTTATGAGGTGTCATCTGCATACAGGTTGTATTGTAAGCCGCTTTGTGAAGCTATGAGCTGACCCCAGACAAGAGTGTAGATGAGATGAGTAGTGGGCCCGGATCTCACCCTTGGGGACACCGACAGAGAGAGGGTGAGAGGAGGAGGTGGAGCGAGAATGAGAGACGCTGAAAGTCCGATCTTTGGGTACGAGGAGTATCCAGATAGAGCCCATGTCGTGATGCCGTGGGTAGGAGAGGATGTGGCGCAGGAGGGAATGGTCACAGTGTCAAGCAGAGGAAAGGTTAGGAGGAGATGCTCAGAAGTTAGTGGCGTGAGGACTTTGGCAGTTGCTAGGTCGTTGGTGACTTGGGTTAGGGCGGTTTCAGTTAGGGTGGTGGGGACAGAAGCCGTTTGGAGTGGGGTCAGAAGAGTGTTGGTGGAGAGATGGGATGGAAGTTTAAGATGGACGTGTTTGCTCAAGGTGTTTTTGAGGCGATGGATGCAGTGAGATGGGGCGGATAGTTGGAACTGTGGGGTGGGGTCATTGAGATGGTTTTCTTTAGGGATGGGCGGTGGTGATGTCGGCATGTTTAATGGGATGTGATCTGATGCCAGTGGTTAATGATAGATTGAAGAGATGAGTGTGTGGGCTGGGATGGATAACTGCACTAAGGTCAGGATGAGGTGAGATGGGAGTGGATCAAGTCTACAGGTGGTGAGGTCGTCGATTTGCGTGAGAGCTTGTTAGGAGTGACCGGTGATGAAGAGAGTTAGAGGGGATATTGTCATGGGCAGAGGTACAGAGGTGGGCTTCTGGGCGGAACACCGCAGGAATAGAGGTTGGTGAGGGGACTGTGCGGTGAAGGCTTTGTTGATGAGATTTATTTTATTATGGAAGTGAGTTGCAAAAATCATCTGCTGTGAGGAGTGATGGGGGGAGGGGGTGCTGGTGGATGCAGGGGTAGGAGAGTTGAAGGTGTTAAAAAGTTGTCTGGGGTTGTGGGACAGGGAGGGATATGAGAGATGGATGAAATAGTCTTGTTTGGCTGTGGTTGAGTGCTAGATTTAAATGTGTGCAGTGATTCTTTTATGAGGTGAAGTCAGTGGTGGAGGGTTTTTCTTACAGCGGATGTTCGCAACTCTGATAAGCTCGCTCAGCTGTTTGGTGGAGTCTGTGTGCCAGGGTTGTCTGTTCAATTTTGCGGGCGTTCTTGTTGTGTGTGGAGGGGCGACAGCATCGAGATTGGAAGTGTTTGTGTTGTTGGTAGAATGTGGTGGTCGTCTGATCAGCAAATTGGTGAAGTGAGGATATGGGTAGAGAGGGAGCAAGAGAGTCAGAGAGAGTGCAAAGGGTTGAGGTTTTGTTGGTTCTGCGTGGGTGTGCCTAGATTTGGGTGCGGAGGGGCAGGTGGAGTGGTGCATGGAGGAGAAGGTGAGCAGATTGTGGGCTGTGTATAGGGAGAGGAGAGTTTGAGAGGTTTAGATAGGGGGCAGAGGCGGGTGTAGGAGGTTCAGTGTTGTGTCCGTCTGTGTGAGTGGCTCCAGAGTGTCCACTGGGAGAGGCAAGGAAGAGGAATGAGATTATTAGTAGTGGAGTGGGGAGTATCGTATTGGAATGTTTTAAAATCTCCCATTTAATTGTGGGGATGTCTCGGGTGGCAAGGAAGTGGAGGAGCCTGGAAGCAATGTGGTCAAGGAAGGTGGTGGCAGGGCCCGGGGACGTAAAGATCAGCCTCTGGAGGTTGGAGGGGGAGTAGATGGGACAGAATGATACCTCGAAGGAGGGTGAGGGTGAGGGAAGGTACTGGTGAATAGAGAGAAAGGAAACAGGTTATCTCGACAGAAGAAGGCCGACACCTCCGCCATTGTTTACTGCCCGGTTCGTGGGCGGTGTGGGTAAACTGGAGCCCACCATAGGAGAGTGTAGAGGGGAAGTTGTGGTCTGAGGGTGTCAGCTAGTTTCGGTTAATCCAAGGAAGTGAGATTGCCGTTGAGGTGAAGATGGTCGTGGATGTAGGAGCTTGTTGCACACTTGAATATGCATTCCAGAGGGCACCAGAATGGGGATTGGTGCATGCAGGGGTGAGGGGGGATGGTTTTGAGGTTTGTGTGGTGATAAAGGGTGTGTGCTGCTTGGTCTGTAAGTGATGCCTGAAGCCACAGTGGGGATTGGCTGAGGGGGGCCCGGGCGTTGGGAGAGATATGGTCACAGCAAAGCGAGGTGGAAGCAGGTTTGAGAGTGAGGTTATGTGTGTGGGATAGAGAAAAAGGTTAGGTGTCGTGGGTTTTTTGAGGAAGGTCGTAATGTTGTGCAGAGGTGAAGAGTAGAGGCAGGTGTGAGGGTAAAGACAGAAGGGGTGGATATGGAAATCCTTGTGACAGCGTGGGTGTCTGAGGGGAGACTAAGGCGTTTGAGGATTAGGCAGGCGTGATGATTGTGGCAGAAAGAGTGCTTATGGGTGTTTGACACGGATGTGAGGAGCTGGGAAGGGTCTTGGCTATCTCTTGGTTCACATCTGGTTTCACTAATGCTGGTATTAATGCTGCATATAGTTAACATATGGAGATTGCACTTACGGATGTTGCACTGACTAGGAGTGCATGCTTATATAGGTAGCTTGCTACTCTTTCCAGGTGTGAATTGGGAGTGGGGGAAGGGGGGGGGAGGATATTGGTGAGCAGAAGGAAGGAAAGGATTGAAAAGTGATAGTGGGTAGACAATTAGGCCTCGTCACAGCAGGAGTTGCACCCAAACTACAAAGTTTTGAAAAAGTGTGTACCATTCAATAAGCCCATAGCAGGACATTTAAACAGGGCCATGGAGAGGAAGTTGGGTTTTGTAGTCCACAGAAGCATCCCATTAATAAGAATAGCAGGACATTTACAAGGGCAGGAGAGGAAGTTGAGGTTGTGTCCACAGAAAGCAACAATAAATAAACATAGCAGGAATTTAAACCAGGGCACATGGAGGGAAGTTGGGGGTTTGTAGCTCTCAGAATGCATCCCATTAATAAGACATAGAGGCTTTACACAGGACACATGGAGAGGAAGTTGGGGTTTTACCCTCCACAAAAATGGTCCCATTAAATAAGACATAGCAGGACATTTACACGGGAAATGGAGAGGAAGTTGAGGGTTGTAGCCCCCACAGAAAGCCAAAATTTCATGACAAGCAGGACATTTCCCAAGGGGCACATGGAGAGGAATTTGAGGGTTGTAGGTCCACAAAAAAGAAATACATTAATAAACATAGCGGGGACATTTCAAGGGCACGGAGGGGGAATTTGAGGGTTGTAGTCCACAGAAATGCATACCTGGAAATTTGACAGAAGAAGAGGGGTCGATGAGAGACAAGATTTTTTTAAAAATTTCCCCCTTCATCCCATCACCCTTCAACGCATGCTGGGGTTTTAATGCTGCATATATACACTTAAGGAGTTTTCCCACTTAAAGGAGTTGCACTACTGGTGGCCTTTTTTTCTTCCTTCTTTGATTTAATTTGTCAAAAATGATAAAAATATTTTAAAGGTAGGACGCAAATTAATAAAAAAGGGACGAGTCCAAACAAAATCCATTTGGTACAGAATAGAAATAAAACATGTTGGAGCCACCACAGGAAAAATTTAAAATTTAACTAAGAGACTCAAGAGGAAACTGATGAAGATTCCCCACCCGATAAAATTTTAGGTTCAAAAGTGAGATGGTAAAGAAAAAAGGGGTACATGAAGGCGCATGAAGCATAATGAGTGTTGAGTTCCTCTTGTAGGATTCGGTGGTGTGCAAGGGATGACAAACCCCAACGACGGTCATGACCATTACAAGAGAATTTCCCCTCACCATGGCCCCCTAAAGAAGAAGTAATTGGGTGAAGCACGGGTTTTGAAAGGCAGCAGGTCTTCCCCGGAAAAATAAAATATGGAAAAGGGGTTTGGGATAAAACTGTGGTGAAGGTATCTGTCACGGACTTTTTAAAAGAAGAATAGGTAATTGGAGTGTGGAGATTTTAGCGTGGGAGACATTCTGCAAAAAGAAACTAATTCAAGATGTTTCCCCATCAGTAAATGAGGGAGAAAAAGCTGAGTTTTAGAAAATTTCTTAGTATTGGAGGGAAGGGGGAAAGAAGCGGAATTTGTGTTTGTGCCATTGTCTTGAAAAATTTGGAAAACATTTACAAGAGCAAATTTCATTTGTCTCGAAAATCAAGGTGTTCTAAGAAGATTAATCAACTCTAGACATCTTTTAATGATTAAATTTTACATCTTGTTTGTAAGGTACCTTGTACTTTTCTTGAGTTTGGTGATGGTAGTGGGTGGGGTTCTTTGTATTTCGTCGTTTGTTTTCCCAATAGTCAAACCACAATTTCCAGAAGAAAAAAAAGAGATTAAGCAGCTAAAATCAGTATAACTTAAATTTGAGGGTAATTGAAAAAGCTGTTGAAAAATGTTTAAAAAAGAATAAAACAGGTTAATCATTATTACCCACGTTAAAAAGGTTTTACTGTCCAATTATTTAGTTGACCCTTATATCTAAACCCCCCTTGTAATTTACTAGGAGATGAAATACCTTCTTGTTCTAAAAGGTTACCTGGAAACGGGGTTTTAACCCAAATGGGTATTTTAACCCCCCCGTCAAAAAGTAAGTGGGGCAAATGGTTTAAGAGTAAGGGATTTTGGGTTTTCAGAAAAAACCTGTTTTGGGTTATAACGGGGTTCCCCTTGGGGGTTCTTCCATTGGTTAGTGGAATTTTTATTGTTTTTGGAAAGGGGTTTTGGAAAAAAAGGTGGGTCTTTGGGGACCCGGAATTGTGAAAGAGTTTTAGCTTTAGTTGAACTTTCTGACCTGGGGTCCTGAGTTTGGGGGAAAAAAGGAGTTAAAAAGTTAATTTCTTAGGTCAGAGGGAAAAAGGGTATTAAAAAATTTTAATAGATTGTGGGATCTGTGGATTTTTGGAAATTTAATCATGGTTCCTTTTTGGGAAAAAAAGTGATACAAAAAAAATTGGGTTTAAGGAGATAAGAAAAAAAAAAAAAAGAAGGTTGGGGGCCCTTACCCTTTAAAAGAGCCATAAGGTGTTAAACCCTAAAACTCTATAAAAAACCCTTTAAGGGCATCACAGTCATTTCATAATGAAAAATTTTCTTGCGGTTTTTTGAGGTTCCTTCCATGGTTAGCTAAAACGTTTTTGTGTAAAGGGGTTTGAAATGAGTAGTCTGAAAACTGAATGCAAGAAGTTTTGATCGGGGTGTAAGCTTTTGGGCCCCTGGTTGTCTTCCCCCTTTTTTAAAAATTTAAAATTCTTGAGTCCAAAAAAGGGATTTTTAAATGGAAATATAAAGGGGCTTGTGGGATTGTGGATTCTGGAAAGGTTTTGGGCCCCATTAAAAGAAAAACCTGCTTATGGGCCCAAAATTTGGTTACGGGTGGAATTTGTGGGAGATAAGAAAAGGGTAAATTAAAAGATGATGGGCTTGTCATGGGGAAAAGCCATGGGGGGTGTTGCCCTTGAAATTTTTAAAAAATTTTTATACACCCCGAAAGGTCAACTTTGGGAAAAAATACATTTTATGGGATTTTGGGGTTTGTTTATCTGGGAATGGAAACTTCATTGTGTGAAGGTTGGAATGAGTAGCCTGAAAGCTGAATGAAAAAGAGTGTAGTTTCGGGTGTAAAAATTGGCCGTGGTATCCCCCATTTTTGTGAAAAAGAGAGATAAAGTTACGTCTTGAGAAAGTTGGAAATTTTTAATGGAAAATATAATGGGTTTGTTCGATTTTTTGGTTGGGGGAAGGGATTTCCCTATAGAGAGTAGTAAATTAATAGGGAATTGGTGCAGAATAAAAACCCGGGGGAAAATTAAAAGTTGAGGGGCTTGTTTTGGTGGGGGCCCTGGGGTTTTTGACCTTTAAAAACTAGGGGAGGTAAATATACAATGACAAATTTCTTGTGGATTTGGGAGGTGTTTTTTATTTTGGGTAATGGGATTTCATTGTACTAAAAGATTTTGGTATGAGAAAGCCCCTGAGAGTGAAGGCAAGGGTGTAGCTACGGGTTTAAACCCAAATTTGGGCCCCTGGGAATCCGCCCATTTTGTGAAAATAAAGAGAAAAAGTTATTGCTTGGTAAGATGGACAATATTTTGGGAAAACATAAAAAGGTTGTTCGTCTGTGGATTTGGGAAAAAGGTTTTGGGCTTAAAATTACAAAACCCCTGCTAAAAGGGGAGAAGTGAAAACCCAGGGGAAATTTGGTGCGACATTGATTAGGGTAAAATAGGGGGATGAAAAGGCTTGCCCCTAAAGAAAAAGAATGGGGGTTTTTTGGACCAAAAAACCCTGGGGGAGGTAAATTTAAAATAATGAAAAAATTTAAGGGTGGTCCTTGGGGTATCTTCCAATGGATAGTAAAAAAGGTTATTGTCAAAAGGGTTTGGGAAAATGAGTAGCCCTGAGAACTGAATACAAGAGGTGTAGTCGTTTGAAAAAATTTGCCCCCTTGGGGTTATCCCCAATTTTTTTGTGAAAATAAAGTGAAAAAGTTAACATCTTGAAAAAAAGTTGGAAAATTTGTTTGGAAAATATAAGGGGACCTAGGGGAATTTGGGAAATTCTGGTTGGTTTTTGGGCCCCCATAAAAAAAAAAAAAAAAAATTTTTCCCTTTTAGGGAAGTAAATTAAGTGAAAAAAAAGAGGTGGGAGATAACAAAGGGAAAAAATTAAAAAGGGGGAAAGCTTACCTGACACAGCCATGGGGCTTTTAAACCTGAAAATGAAAATTAAAATTTAAATTAATAGAGGAAAATAAATAACAATAACTTTTTTGGGATTTCCCAAAATGATATTATTCTGCGTTTGGAAAAAAAAAAAGTGGGGCCCTTTCCCCCAAACCCCAAAGACAGAATGGTTTTTATGGGCGAAGAAGGTTTTTCCCTCTTTTACACTTCCCCAACACCTTGTTTTAAAAATTCAAAGGGAAAAAAAACATCCCAATTTTGACCACCAAAAATTTCTTCTTGATGTCGGGTTGGGAAATGGGTTATGGGCTTAAGGGGAAATTTTTTTAGTTGTTCATTCCACACAGGATGTCTGATGATTGGTTTCCACAGGGTTCTCCCAATATGGGGTGTGTCTAAAAAGAGGTGTCAATAGGTCAACTGAAAAAAAAAAATAGTTTTTGGCCCCGGAAACCCTGTCCTCTAGGGGACTCTCGAAATTCTTTTAAGAAAAGATGTCAAGTCTAAAAATGGCAAACATTTTCCTTTTGAACATA
>JAODAL010065077.1:0-18400 GCA_025379985.1 Phyllomedusa bahiana | reverse complement strand
CGTGCCCCACAGCCAAAAACGGGAAGTGGAACCCTGAAGCTGTAGAACTACCCACAACCTGAACAGGAAATGGAAGCCTGAAGCTGGCAAAAACCAAACCACAGCCTGAAGCTGTAGAAACCCCCCACAACCTGGAAAACAAGCTTGAACAGAAATGGGGGCCTAAAAGCTGTAGAACTGCCCACAGAAAAAAGAAGGGAGCCTGAACTGTACAGTAGAACCACCCACAGCCTGAACTGGAAGTGGGAGCCTGAAGCTGTAGAACTGCCCACAGAATAAACAAGAAGTGGGAGCCTGAAGCTGTAGAACCACCCACAGCCTGAACAAGGTGGGAGCCTGAAGCTGTAAACATCTACAGCTAGACGGGAAGTAGAAGCCTGAAGCTGTAGAACATCCTACAGCCTGAACAGGAAGTAGAAGCCTGAAGCTGTAGAACCGCCCACAGCTTGAACATGACGTGAGCCTGAAGCTGTAGAACCACCCACAGCCTGAACAGGACGTGCGAGCCTGAAGCTGTAGAACCACCCACAAGCCTGACAGGACGGGGTGAGCCTAAAGCTGTAGAACCCCACAGCCTGAACGGACGTGTGAGCCTGAAGCTTTTAGACCGCCCACACCCTGAACAGGAAGTGGGAGCCTGAAGCTGTAGAACCACCCACAGCCTGAAACGTCCATAAAGAGTAGGCTCAGTAAACCAGCATGGTGAGAAACCCCCTTCAAGGTTTCAAAAAAAATGTAAAACCTATAAATAAGGTGAATTGGTTTTTCTTTCCATGAGCCGCCGTCCATGACACAACGCACCTCTCCGTCTCTGGACAACAAGCGGCTGTACGCCTGATACAAGTGGCGGATCCGGTCCATGTGACCTCCCTGCAGTTGTCTGCGGATCAAAAACCGGTTGTAGATCTTCATTCCGAGTTCTTGAGAAAGCAACAGGAAGGACTCTCCCGTCGGTGGGATCTTGGACAAGGTCTGTGGAGAAGCAAACAGTGACTATCAGGAAGAAAAAAACCTGCAAGATACAAGGTCACACTGCGCTACGCTCTATGCAGGCGATATCGGTCGGGATACCGTGAAAAAAAAAAAAGACACCCAAACGGATAACGCGATGTAGCCAGAAATCAACAGAAAACAGGCGGCCCTATCTGAATGAAGTTTGCTGTATTTCCTAGGGGTCTACATACAGTACAGACCAAAAGTCTGGACGCACCTTCTCATTCCAAGAGTTTTCTGTATTTTCATTACTATAAACATTGTAGATTCACCCTGAAGGCATCAAAACTATGAATTAGCACCTGTGGAATTATAGACTTAAAGGGATTGTCTCACTACATCGATTCCTCTTATCTTAGTCCTGTTTTCTTGGTTTCACTTAGAATTCAGGGGCATGTTTGCTAGCTTCCACTAGGCTGCAGTAGAAGCCAGGTCTGTAGCTATAGCAACAGTGCTGGCAGCCTATCAGGGAGATTGGACAGGTCTGTAGCTATAGCAACCTGTGCTGGACAGCCTATCAGGAGGAGAACTGAAACAGGTCTGTAGCTATAGCAACTGAGGAGCTGAAGCAGCCCATACAAGAAGGGATAGTCGGAATAGGTAGGACACTGTTAATGGACACATATTGTAAAGTGACTTGTTTTTGGCAAGAAATCTTTAACATAAAAAAGCAAATCCTTGTAGTGAGACAACCCCTTTTAACCAAAGAAAAGTGGTTTTTTAAACAAACTGAAATCTGTCTTTTATTCTAGGTTCTTCACCTTTTTGCTGTTGATTCATGCTTTGCACACTCTTGGCGTTCCTCTGGATGAGCTTCAGTCGCCTGAAATGGTCTTCTATTCACAGGTCGCCTGTCAGGTTTAATAAGTGGGATTTCTTGGCCTTATAAATGGGGTTGGGACCATCAGTTTGGTTGTGCAGCAGTTCAGGTGCATACACAGCTGATTTCCTACTGAATGGACTGTTTAGTATTTCTTATTTTTTTTTATGGCAAGAAAAAATGCCGCTAAGTACAAGAAAAACGAGCGGCATCATTTAACTGTAAGAATGAAGGTCGGTCCGAAAAAATGGTCGGGAACTTTGAAATGTGTCCCCAAGTGCAGCGGCCAAAACCCATCAGTGCTACAAAAAACTGGCTACATGAGGAGCGCCCAGGAAGGAAGAGCAAGAGTCACCTCTTGCTGCGGAGGATAAGTCATCCGAGTCAACCAAGCTCAGAAAAAAATCACTGCAGGCCCAGATTAGAGACCAGGTCAATGCCACCAGAGCTCTAGCAGCAGAACATTCTCTACAACAAACTGGTGTAAGAGGTGGACTGTGTCAGGCGGCTTCATGGTAAAAGAGCTGCTAGGAAAACCACTGCTAAGGACGGGGCCAACAAGCACAAGAGAGGACTCAAGGATCATGGACATTAGACCAGTGGGAAAATCTGTGCTTTTGGTCTGAGGAGTCCAATTGAGATCTTTGGTTCCCAACCTTCGTGTCTTGCGCGAACAGAAAAAGGGGAACGGAATGGACATCTACCTGGCCTGGCTCCCACCGTGAAGCATGGAGGAAAGGAGGAGTGTGATGGTGTGGGGGGGGCCTGGTTACCACCGTGAAGGCATGAGGAGGACGGGTTTGATGTTTGTGGGGGGGGGGACTGGTTCCCACCGTGAAGCATGGGAGGAGGTGTGTTGATGGTGTGGGGGGGCCTGGTTCCCACTGTGAAGCATGGAGGGGGAGGGGTGATGGTGTGGGGGGGGGGGGCCTGGTTCCACTGTGAAGCATGGAGGAGGAGGGGTGATGGTGTGGGGGGGAGGTGGTGCGTGATTCCCACCGTGAAGCATGGAGGAGGAGGTATGATGGTGTGGGGGGGCCTGGTTCCCACCGTGAAGCATGGAGGAGGAGTGTGATGTGTTGGGGGGGCTGGTTCGCACTGTTTAAGTATGGAGGAGAGGTGTGATGGTGGTGGGGGGCTGGTTCCCACTTTGAAGCATGGAGGAGGAGGTGTGATGGTGTGGGGGGCCTGGTTCCCACCGTAAAGCATGGAGGAGGAGGTGTGATGGTGTGGGGGGGCTGGTCCCCACCGTGGAAGCATGGAGAGGAGGTGTGATGGTATGTGGGCGGCCTGGTTCCCACCGTGTGAAGCATGGAAGAGAAGGTGTGATGGTGTGGGGGGCCTGGTTCGCACCGTGAAACATGGAGGAGGAGGTGTGATGGTGTGGGGGGCCTGGTCCCCACCGTGTGAAGGCATGGAGGAGGAGGTGTGATGGTGTGGGAGTTCCTGGTCCCCACCGTGAAGCATGGACGAGGAGGAGGGGTGTTGGTGTGGGGGGTCTGTTTCCACGTGAAGCATGGAGGAGGAGGTGTGATGGGTTGTGGGGGGGTCTGAGACCACCGTGAAGCAAGGAGGAGGGGGTGTGATGGTGGGGGTGGGGGGGCTGGTTCCACACTGTGAAGCATGGAGGAGGAGGGGTGATGGTGTGGGGGGCCTGGTTCCCACTGTGAAGCATGGAGGAGGAGGGGTGTGGGTGGGGGGGGTTGGGGGGGGGGGTGGGTGGTTCCACTATGAAGCATGGAGGAGGAGGTGTGATGGTGTGGGGGGGGCCTGGTTCCCACCGTGAAGCATGGAGGAGGAGGGGTGATGGTGTGGGGGGGGGGGGGGGGGGGCTGGTTCCCCCCGTGAAGCATGGAGGAGGTGGTGTGATGGTGTGGGGGGGGCCTGGTTCCCACGTTAAGCATGGAGGAGGGGCGTGTGATGGTTGTGGGGGGGACTGGAGAGGGATGGGTGTGATGGTGGGGGGGGCCCTGGTTCCCTAACGTAAAGATGGAGGAGGAGGTGTGATGGTTGTGGGGGGGCCTGTTCCCACCGTGAAAGCATGGAGGAGGGGGGTGTGTTGCTGTGATGGTGTGGGGGCCTGGTCCCCACCGTGAGCATGGAGGAGGAGGTGTGGATGGTCGTGGGGGGCCTTGTTTCCCACTGTGAAGCATGTGGAGGAGGGGGGGTGTGATGGTGTGGGGGGGCCTGGTTCCCACTGTGAAGCATGGAGGAGGGGTGTGATGGTGTGGGGGGGCCTGGTTCCCACCTTGAAGCATGGAGGAGGGGGTGTGATGGTGGTGGGGGCTGGTTCCCACTGTGAAGCATTTGGAGGATGGGGATGTGATGGTTGTGGGGGGCCAGGTTCCCACCGTGAAGCATGGAGGAGGGGGTGTTTATGGTGTGGGGGGGCCTGGTCACCACCGTGAAGCATGGAGAGGAGGTGTTTGTGATGGTTTGTGTGGGGGGGCCTGGTTCCCAGCGTGAAGCATGGAGGAGGAGGTTGGGTATGTGTGTGGGGGGCCTGGTTCCACTATGAAAGCATGGAGGAGGGGCGTGTGGATGGTGTGGGGGGTCCTGGTTCCTAACGTGAAGCATGGACGAGGAGCGGTTGTGATGGTGTGGCGGGGGGAGGCGGGGGGCCTGGTTCCCACGTGAAAGCATGGAGGAGGGGTGTTGATGGTGTGGGGGGCTGGTCCCCACCGTGAAGCATGGAGGAGGGGGTGTCAAGTTGTGATGGTGTGGGGGGGGCCTGGTTCCTACTGTGATGCAGGAGGAGGGGGGTGTGATTGGTGGTGGTGGGGGGGGGGGCCTGGTTACCCACCGTGAAAGCTTGGAGAGGAGGTGTGAGGGTGTGGGGGGGCCTGGTTCCCACCGTGAAGCATGGAGGTGGAGGTGTGATGGTGTGGGGGTGCTTTGCTGGTGACACTGTTGGACTCTACATGCCTGGTTCCCACCGTGAAGCATGGAGGAGGAGGTGTGATGGTGTGGGGGGGCTTTTCTGGTGACACTGTTGGACTCTACATGCCTGGTCCCCACCGTGAAGCATGGAGGAGGAGGTGTGATGGTGTGGGGGGGGCTTTGCTGGTGACACTGTTGGACTCTACATGCCTGGTCCCCACCGTGAAGCATGGAGGAGGAGGTGTGATGGTGTGGGGGGGCTTTGCTGGTGACATGTGGGATTTAACTGAACCAGCCTGCGTTACCAAGCCATCTTGCAGCGGACTGCTATTCCATCAGGACAATGACCCCAAACACTCCAAGGAATGTGTAAGGGCTATCTGACCATAGAAGAAGGAGGAGTGATGGGGAGCTACGCCAGATGACCTAGATCACAGTCTCCAGACTAACTGAGACCCAATCGAGATGGTTTGGGGTGGCTGGACCGCTGAGTGATGGCAAAAGGGCCAACAGTGCTCAGCATCTCTGGGGAAACTCCTTCCAGACTGGTGGAGACCATTCCAGTGACGACCTCTAGAAGCTCATCCAAGAGAATGCCAGGAGTGTGCAAAGCAGTAATCAAAGCAAAAGGTGGAGAACCCAGAATAGAAGACAGATTTTCAGGTCTTTCACACTTTTTGGTTAAGTCTATAATTCCACAGGTGATAAATTATAGCTTTGATGCCTTCAGGGTGAATCTACATGTTTTATAGTCAGGAAAATACAGAAAATCTTGGATGAGAAGGTGCGTCCAGACTTTTGGTCCGTACTGTATGTCCCTGCCGTCCCGATTGCTGTATAAACAGCTGCTAGGTGCTATCAGACCCCCGATCAGCTCCGCAGTCACTGTAACTGGGTCTAATATAGCAGCTACAGGGGAAATTTGCAAAAAAGAGGCACAATATGTTAAAATTAAACAAAAAACCCAAAAAAACAACAACCCTCGACCTAAACTCTTCATCACATGTATATAAAAGTCTGTGATGGAAAAGGAATGCAATTACAAACTTACTTTAGCTCCACTTTTGCGGTTACAGGAAATCTGATGCCAAAATTTTCTTCTTTTTCTTTACAGCAAAATACTGATACATAATCTTTTCTTCTTGACTATTTTAATTTTCTTATTATAGAATTTTTTTGTATTTCTATTGCCTGTATAGGCTTACATGGGTGACCATCTTGCCTAAGTTGCTTTTAACAGCATTTACAGAGATGCTTTACAGCAGCTTCATGGACATAGGAGCCTGTGACCAGGAGCAGAGCCATTGATTTCTATAGGAGAGTGTTGTGGGCATGCTCTGGGAAGAAGTCAGTGTGCAGAGAGGGGGAGCTGACATCTATAGTGAATGGTGAATCCTGTGTTATCTATATATAGGTGTTACCTGTCAGTGTAATCCTGCCTGTGATGAGGAGACTGCAGGGAAGTGATCTCTACAGAACAGGAGGTGTCAGTCTATAGTGAATGGTGGCTCCTGTGTTATCTATATATAGGTGTTACCTGTCAGTGTAATGCTGCCTGTGATGAGGAGACTGCAGGGAAGTGATCTCTACAGAACAGGAGGTGTCAGTCTATAGTGAATGGGGGATCCTGTGTTATCTATATATAGGTGTTACCTGTCAGTGTAATCCTGCCTGTGAGGAGGAGACTGCGGGGAAGTGATCTCTACAGAACAAGAGGTGTCAGACTATTATTAGGCCTAGTGGCCAAAGTGAGAACTGCAGGATTTTTTTTTATAAAATCTTTATAGCGATATGAAAAAATTAAAAGAAACAATAAGTCATTTTCTAAAGACATGCTCATTAAAAAAGATATAAATTGAAAATGTGAAAAACTGACTTTTTATTAACTTTCTTTTTTTGTAACATTTTCCCTAATATTTAAAAAAGAAAAAAAAAAAATGTAAAAACTACATAACCATAAAGCCTTATGTATCACAGAAAAAAGGCAGAAAAAATGTATAGAAAAACCAAGGGCAAAAAACGTTATAGTGCTCAAATCTGCAAGGACTAAGTTGCTTGCTATGGGCTCACGGCGGCGGCCATGCCCTCGTGCCCATCGCAGAACCTTTCTTCACAGTACACGGCCAATGTCGCCTACAGAGAGCATAATGCAGTGTGAATCGGCCGGAGCCCGCAGCCGGCGACCAGAGCCCGCAGCCGGCGACCAGAGCCCGCAGCCGGCGACCAGAGCCCGCAGCGGTGGCGGGGGGCCGGCGACCAGAGCCCCACAGCCGCCAGTCAGAGCCGCCAGTCAGAGCCGCCAGTCAGAGCCGCCAGTCAGAGCCGCCAGTCAGAGCCGCCAGTCAGCGCCCCACAGCCGCCAGTCAGAGCCCCACAGCCGCCAGTCAGAGCCCCACAGCCGCCAGTCAGAGCCCCACAGCCGCCAGTCAGAGCCCCACAGCCGCCAGTCAGAGCCCCACAGCCGCCAGTCAGAGCCCCACAGCCGCCAGTCAGAGCCCACAGCCGCCAGTCAGAGCCCCACAGCCGCCAGTCAGAGCCCCAGAGCCGCCAGTCAGAGCCCCAGAGCCGCCAGTCAGAGCTCAGAGCCGCCAGTCAGAGCCCACAGCCACCAGTCAGAGCCCCACAGCCGCCAAATCAGACGCCCACAGCCGCAATCAGAGCCCCAGCCGCCAATCAGAGCCCACAGCCGCCAATCAGAAGACCCAGCCGCCAATCAGAGGCCACAGCGCATCACCCCCCCCCCCCCCCCCCCCCCCCCCCCCCCCCCCCCCCCCTGAGGCCCCACAGCCACCAATCAGAGCCCCACAGCCGCCAGTCAGAGCCCACAGCCGCCAGTCAGAGCCCCACAGCCGCCAGTCAGAGCCCAACAGCCGCCAGTCAGAGCCCCACAGCCGCCAGTCAGGCGCCCACAGCCGCCAGTCAGAGCCCACAGACCGCCAGTCAGAGCCGACAGCCGCAGTCTGAGCCAGAGCCGCCAGTTCAGAGCCCCACAGCCGCCAGTCAGAGCCCACAGCCGCCAGTACGAGCCCAGACCCGCCAGTCAGAGCCCACCTAAAAAAAAAAGGGGGGGGGGGGAAAAAGCCGCCGTCAGAGCCAGAGCCGCCAGCCAGAGCCCACAGCCGCCGGCCAGAGCCCACAGCAGCCGACCAGAGCCCACAGCAGCCGACCAGAGCCCACAGCAGCCGACCAGAGCCCACGGCAACCAGAGCCCACGGCAACCAGAGCCCACGGCAACCAGAGCCCACAGCAACCAGCCAGAGCCCACAGCAACCAGAGCCCGCAGCAACCAGAGCCCACAGCAACCAACCAGAGCCCACAGCACCAGAGCCCACAGCAACCAGAGCCCACAGAAACCAGAGCCCACAGCAAACCAATCAGAGCCCACAGCAAACCAATCAGAGCCCACAGCAAACCAATCAGAGCCCACAGCAAACCAATCAGAGCCCACAGCAAACCAATCAGAGCCCACAGCAAACCAATCAGAGCCCACAGCAAACCAATCAGAGCCCACAGCAAACCAATCAGAGCCCACGGCAAACCAATCAGAGCCCACGGCAAACCAACCAGAGCCCACGGCAAACCAACCAGAGCCCACGGCAAACCAACCAGAGCCCACGGCAAACCAACCAGAGCCCACGGCAAACCAACCAGAGCCCACGGCAAACCAACCAGAGCCCACGGCAACCAGAGCCCACGGCAACCAGAGCCCACAGCAACCAATCAGAGCCCACAGCAAACCAATCAGAGCCCACAGCAAACCAATCAGAGCCCACAGCAAACCAATCAGAGCCCACGGCAAACCAATCAGAGCCCACGGCAAACCAATCAGAGCCCACGGCAAACCAGAGCCCACGGCAAACCAAAGGGGGGGAAAGCCCCCAACAGCAACCAATCAGAGCCCACGCAAACAATTCAGAGCCCACGGGGCAAAACCAATCAGAGCCCTACGGCAAACCATCAGAGCCCACGCAACCAATTCAGAGACCACGGAAACCAATCAGAGCCCACGCAAACCAATCAGAGCCCACTGCAAACCAATCAGAGCCCACGCCAAACCCACCAGAGCCCACGGCAAACCAACCAGAGCCCACGGCAAACCAACCAGAGCCCACGGCAACCAGAGCCCACGGCAACCAGAGCCCACGGCAACCAGAGCCCACAGCAACCAGAGTTCATAACAACCAGAGTTCATAGCAACCAGAGTTCATAGCAACCAGAGTTCATAGCAACCAGAGTTCATAGCAACCAGAGTTCATAGCAACCAGAGTTCACAGCCACCAATCAGAGCCCATAACGACCAATCAGAGCTCATAGCAACCAATCAGAGCTCATAGCAACCAATCAGAGCTCTTAGCATCCAATCAGAGCTATGCAACCAATCAGAGCTCATTAGCAACCAATCAGAGCTCATAGCAAACACAATCAGAGCTCATAGCAACCAATCAGAGCTCATAGCACCAGATCGAGTCATAAGCAACCAATCAGAGCTCATAGCAACCACTCCGAGCTCAACTTTCCTTTTGTACTGGGAAAATGAAAGCTCTGATTGGTCGCTATGGGCTCTGATTAGTTGCTATGGGTTTCTGATTAGTTGATTTGGGCAAACAAAGACATCTTCATGCTTATACAGTTTCCATAACTGAGGCCACAGTGTACAATGCTCTTTTTTTTCTATAGCAATGGCTCTACTCACCTGCAAGCCATAGATGTCTATGTAATGCTGCTCGTCCAGCAGACACAGATACGGGTAGAGGTTTATTTTGCGGGAATTTTTGCTGATTTTCGCCAGGTGATTCTTTGAGTCCCGGAAAGCGTGGAGCAGGTGCTTCTGCCACCCGGAGCGCAGACCCGCCCAGGACTTCCCTCTGAAACACAGGACAGAGATATAATCGGCCAAAGCTCTGCGCGAGTCTGGACATTAGATGGACATTTGAAAAATAGAAAATGTTTGGAATTTTTTTTACGGTACCAAAACATAACGGAAACGCTACGTGTTTGGTATTTCCAGATTTGTATCAATCTGCAGAATCCAGAGAACACATCATTTATACCTTTTTTTTTCTACGGTTGTCAAACTGCGGCCCTCTCAGCTGTTGGGAAAACTACAACTCCCATGATGCATTTATATAATCTATATCAGTGGGAATGATGGGAGTTGTAGTTTCCCAACAGCTGGAGGGGCCGCAGTTTGACACCCCTGATGTATACCAAAGATTGGATGCCGTAAAAACAAAACTCCAGCAAACACGGCACAAGTACTTTTTTTTTTTTCTTTCCACATTTTGCCCCACCTGGAATTTTTTTTGCGGTTTCGCAGTATATTCTACGATGAACACCACCATTAGAAAGTGCATCATGTCCTGCAAAATAAAAGCCCTCATAGGTCTATGGAGATGGAAAAATAAAAAAAAAGTTATGGCTTCCCAAACGTGAAACATGAAAAACTTAGAGCCATATTATTATGACCGTCCGTCGGGAACGGTTTAACTCGCGTGCAGCTTTCCAATTACCGTTTTTAATTTAGGACACTCCAAAATCCGTGTATTGGGTTTCCCTCACCAAAACCACATTCGGGCTCGCTTTAAAGGGATTAAAGGGCATAAATTCCCTTTTCCAAAATTGTCTTCTCCGCCCCTTTTTGTGATGAAAATTCTTTTGTCTAAGGCCCTGTTCCACGCGGATTTTTGGGCCCCGGTTATGGCCCCGGGTTCCATGCGGTTTCCCGGCCAAACGCCCCTGTTTATTAACATGTTTTCCATTGGGAAAAAGGTTAAAATTCCAGCGCCGGGGTTGGCCCCGGCCTTGTGCGCTATGTGAGAACCTCCTGTCAAAACTTGACAGGAGTTCTCAGCGCGGCGACCCCCGGGGGTTTGCCACGGGTGGTGGCCCGCGACCGCGCGGGGGTTGCCCGGGGGGTCGCAGCGACCGCGCGGTGTTGCCACGGGTGGTGCGCAGCGACCGCGCGGTGTTGCCACGGGTGGTGCGCAGCGACCGCGCGGTGTTGCCACGGGTGGTGCGCAGCGACCCGGGTCGTTTTGCCCCCCGCCTATTTATTTGCTGGGGGAAACCCCCTTCCCAAAGCCGCGCCCCCCCCCCGGGGCGAGAAACCCCGCCCAAGGGCCCCCGCCGCAAACCGGTCGGGAGACGGGTTTGCGGCGAGTAGGGCGAGGTTTGGGGCGGGGGCGGGGAACCTGCGGCCCCAAAACCCCCGTTGAAAAGGGCAAAGCTTTGATGATTTTCCAAGATGCATCACTGCTCCACATCCCCCTTTTTCATGAAGCGAAAATTGTTCAGTTTCTTTCTCTCTAATCCTGCCACCACCTCAACAAATTCACCGGCGACTTTAACCGATAATGCATCAATTTTTACCCCCTTCTGCTTTTTTTTCCGTATCAAAACTTGTCTTTTACATAAGTGTTTGATTTGCAAGCACTGGAAATACTGTCTATCTGGCAGCTCGTACTGGTCTTTAACCCCTTAACGACCGCCCGCCGACTTTTGACGCATTTCAGGTCGTTCGTCTGCAGTCATGTTTTTTGACGTAGCTGCAGACATCCGAGTTTGTGGTTCCCAGCGCAGTCTCTGAAAGCACCAGGGAGCAGGTGAAACCTCTGACCCCCGGTGCTTAACCCTTTGATTGCCGCAGTCAGTGACCGCAGTGTAATCAAAGGGTGTTCCCCTGCTCTGTCGGGTGATCAGGACTCCGGTGACCCAACAGAGCCCGGGGAACGGCTGCACAGTCAGCCCTGGGGACCTAGAGTAGCCACAGTGGTGTCTGTGTAACAAGCCTGCAGTCAGGGCACACTGTGTGCTGCCCTGACTGCTACCTGTGTCACACTGACATAGATTGTAATGGGATTAGCAGATATGAATATGCTAATACATTACTAAGTGTAAAAAAAATGTAAAACAGTTCTCCCTTCATGGGATTTAAAAAAGTAAAAAAAAAAAGTTTAGAAAAAAATAAATCAAATAAAAATATTTAATAAAAAATAATTGTGCATACATTACACACAAAAAACCTCCACACATCAGTTACCCACACGACCGTAATAACCTTTAAATGAATCTAACATTATTAAGTGTGAAATGGTGTAAAAAAAAAATTTTAAATAAAAAAAAAAGTAAAACTAAATTAAATAAAATCCTGCAATAATTTATAAGTGAACGTAAACTATTCCCGCAAAAAGTACAACTTGTCCTGAATAAAATGAGGCCTCATACAGCTGCATCATTGAAAAATAAAAAAAAAAGTTACGACTGTTGTGACGCAAGGAAACTAAAAACATGTGCCCGTCATTAAGGCCTTTTCAGGGGTTTGGCTTAAGGGGTTCATTTCTTGCCATGTGAGAAAGCGCTTCTTCTCATGAAATAGATCTTTTAATTTATTTAGGTTTTTTTTCTTTCCATGTAATAAAAAAGTTGCTTTTTCTCTTCCTTGAGTGATCGGCAGATGAAACATTTTTCGGATTATTTTCCGCTCTCTCATACTGCGCTGCCACCGTTATCCACCTGAAGGATTTTATAAGGTCTATGTAATAAAGACTTAATCTGCCGAGTAGACGGTAGTTGTTTTTCTTAACTTAACCCCTTAAGCCGAACGCCTAAAAGCTACTTAATGACTGGCACATTTTTCTAGTTTTTGCCTCCTCGCGTTTCAACAGTCGTAACTTTTTTAGTTTTTCAATGACGCAGTTGTATGAGGCCTCGTTTAGTCGAGACAAGTTGTACTTTATGGGGGAATAGTTTAAGTTCACTTATAAATAATTGCAGAATTTTTTTCAATTTTTTTGGAGAATTTTTTTAAACTTTTTTTTTTTTACACCATTCACATTTTACCTTTAATAACTTGTTAGATTAATTCTACAGGTTATTCCAGTTGTGTGGATACCTAATATGTGTAGGGTTTTTTGTGTAATGTAGGCACAATTATTTTTTTATTAAATTTTTATTTTATTATTTTTTTTTATTTTTTCTACACTTTTTTAATTTTTTTTTTTTTTTTTTTTTTTTTTAAAATCCCATGAAGGGAGAACCATTTTACATTTTGTTTTTCACTTCGTAATGTAGTAGTATATTCATATCTGCTAATACATTATAATCTGTGTCAGTCTGACACAGGCAGGGATCAGGACAGCACACAAGTCTGCCCTGATCGCTGGCTTCTTATACAAAACAGCCCCGAGACTACTCTATGTCCCCAGGGCTGACTGTGCAGCCGTTCCCCGGGTTCTGTCGGTCACCGGGAGTCCTGATCACCCAACAGAGCATGGGAACCCTTTGATTGCGCTGCGGTCACTGATCGTGGCAATCAAAGGGTTAAGCGCGGGGAGCTGGTGCTTGCAGGAGCTGCGCTGGGAACAGGGATGTTAAGTACAGGGAACCGCAAACCCCGATGTCTGCAGCGACGTCAAGAGACGTCACTGCAGACAAATGACCTGAAATGCGACAAAAGACGGTGGGCGGTCGTTAAGAGGTTAAATTACAAAAATTAATCTCACTGTATACTAGGAAACTGCAATTACGACTAAAAACATTAAGGCCATGGTTATGCAAAAAAAAAAAAAAATTATGCACCCCACAGAACAATGAGCAACTGTGTATAGCACCATCTCCCTGTCCTCTGCAAAAATATATTAGGGTGTTAGGCCCCATTCACACCTTATTTTTGGCTTCGGTTTGCAGGATACTGCAAAATCTGTCTTGACGGATAACCTAGCGGGACAATAGACTTCTAAAGCTTTTCTTTATTCAACTTCACTTAAAGGGAATCTGTCGCAATTTTTTTTTTTAAATTATTAAAAACAACCCCTTTATCCTAGGGTTTTTTTTTTTATTTTTTTTTATTTCCTGATTGTAAATTTCCTTTTTCCGTTTTCTATTAGGTTGTGGGGAAGCATTCTTGCTTGCACTGCTTTAAAAACCGGGCCGAGAATAAATTTACAGCAGCTTCATGCACATAGGATTTCTTAAAACAGTTTTTTTGTCCCTTGGGCTTGTATAGGAGGTTTTTCCCCGTGGGCCCCCTTTGTCCGGCATCCTAAAATGCGGCCCTCCAGCTGTTTGGGAAAATACAACCCCCCCATCATGATTTATATAAACTGAACAGGGGAAATTTTGGGGTTGTTGTTTTTCCCCAAAGTTTTTGGGGGCCCCCAGTTTTGAGGATTTCCTGCTCTTTGTTCTGATTTTTGACAGGCATGAAAAGCTCTCTCTAAAAGAAAAGGAAAATGTCAGCAATTTTTAGGCCAAAAGGGGCCCCAAAAAGAAAAACGAGGACTTAAGAATTATTTTAAAAAAAAACTGAAAATTATCTGGAAAATTAAAAAAAAAAAAAAAAAATTCCAAAAAAAGTTTTTTAACTAAAAAAGTGAGTTAAAAAATAATCATTTTTTGATGACACATCCCTTTTAAAAGGGAAAAGACCGGCTTTCAAGGGAAGAGTCGTGGGGGCAATAAAAACTTTTACTTGAAGGAAAAAATCTAAGTGGAGTGGGTCCCCCGGTTCCCGGGCCCCCTTTTTCCCTTTAAAGGGGGTTTTCTCCAAAAGGGACGCTGCTTTTTTTGTTAAAGATCTTGCAAAAAAAAAAGTCACTTTGCAATATGTGTCCTTAACAGTTTTCCCACCTAAATTTCCAAATATCCCCCCTTGTATGGGGGTGCATCGTCCTCAGGGCGCTATAATTTCGACCTTTTTTAAACTCCTGTGGGTTTCCCGCTGGGTTTTGCTTTAGTTTCAGACCTGTCCGATCTCCCTGAAAGGGTGCCAGCACTGGTTTCTATGCTCAGACCCGTTAAACTTTCCTGCTAAGCTGGGCCCAAAAATGGTTCTATAGCTTTCGACCCGTTCAACCCCTGTTAGGGTGGCCCCATTTTTTGCTATAGCTACAGACCTTTTTGAAATTCCCGAAAGGCTCCAGCGCTGGTTTTTCTCCCGCTACAGACCCGTTCAATCTTCCTTATGGGGTTCCAGCACGGGTTGCTTTAGCTATGGGCCCCTTTTCGATCTCTCCTGAAACCTGCCTGCACTTTGGGTTTCTCCGCTTACGGGTGGGTTTAATTTTTCCTTGAAAGGCTTCCAGACTTGGTTTCTTTAAAATACAGACCCGTTCAATTTTCCCTGAAAAGGCTGCCAGCATGGTTGTAAGCTACAGCCCTGTCCAACTTTTGAAGGCTCCCAGCACGGTTGCTATAGTACAAGTTCAATCTTTCTCTAGCTGCCAAACTGGTTGCTATGCTACAGACCTTCCAATCTCCCCCTGAAAGGCTGCCAGCACGGTTTTTTTCAGGCCTGTTGATCCCTGATAGGCGCCCCACGGTTGTAGCTACAGACCTGTCCAACTCTCCTGAAGGCGCCAGCAGGGTTGCAATAGTCCAGCCCCTGTTCAATCTTTCTGCAAGGGCCAACGGTTGTAAGACAGACCTGTCCAATTTCCCCCTGATGGGGCTGCCAGCACTTTTGCTATAGCTACGGGCCTGTTTGATCTTCCTAAAGGGTTGCCAGACTGGTTGCATGTCCGACCGTTAATCTTCAGCTAAGTGCAACCTGGTTGCAAATAGCTACAGACCTGTCCAATCTCTCCTGATAGACTGCCAGCACTGGTTGCTAAAAGCTACAGGCCTGTTTGATCTCTCCTGATAGGCTGCCAGCACTGGTTGCTATAGCTACAGACCGGGCTTCTACCTCAGCCTTGTGGAAGCCAGTAAACACTCCCTGAATTCCAAAATGGAAACCAAGAAAACATGACTGAGGTGAGATGAATCAATGTAGTGAGAACAACCCCTTTAAAATGACAAAGTTAGGGTGCATTTACACGGCACAGATCAAATAAACCAGTCGGGAAACCCCAAACCCGGTATTTGGTCTGTTTTTGGCACGCAGGGGCGGCTTTAGTCCAAAAGTTTTGCAGATTCCAACCCCTCCCCTTCGCACCTTCATGTTCTGCCGCCGAAAAACCGGGCGGAGGAACGAACATGTTCTAATTTTCTGTTACGCCGGCGGTGTCAAAAACTGTCCGGTGGAAAATCCGTGTAGTGGGGACCGGTGCATGGATTTTCTATTGAACTCTACGGGGAGCGTTGCTTGTCGGAAAAATCACAAATAATTTAGAATATAAAAAAATACTTAAAACATCGAATCGAATCACAAAAATGGAGCAAAACTAAGGGCTTGTCCCCACAGGTTATTTGATGGTTTTTTCAGACCTTTTTGCAGTTTTAAAAACCCAACAAATAACCTGTGGGACAAGCCCTTAGTTTTGCTCCATTTTTGTGATTCGAACATCACTGTGTAAGTATTTTTTTTTTAAAATCCCAATTATTTGTAATTTTCTGTTTTTTTTATCGACAGATTGAAATAAATTGTACCGCACTCCTTCAAGACCCTCTCATCATGGTTTTTTGTTTTTTTTATTTTTGCACGTAACCATCACTTCTATTATATTTATGTTGTTTCATCTATGCTGGTATCGATTTTTTTTCATCATTATTCTTTGGAGACGATCTATCGCCATCACGTGTTATTCTAAATTGTACTGTACTTATCCTTAATCCATTCATTTATGTATTGTAAGGGTGGGGTTCACACGGCACAGACAAAATACCGGGTTGGAGGTCGGTTTGTTGCTGTTTGCGGATTCCAGTCCCCACCCCCACTTGCCCCCCACAATGTTCGCACCCAGCAGAAGAATGAACAAGTTCAAAGTTTTCGGAATGGTGCCAAAATCCGTCCATGGGGACTGCTGCACGGATTTTAAATTTAAAGGGGTTGTCTCACTACAGGATAGCGGGTTTTTATGTTAAAGATGTTGCAAAAACAAGTCTGTATGGGCGCATCAGCTCCTCAGGTGCTATAGCTACAGGCCTGTTGATCGCTCTGATAGGGTCAGCTGGTGCTATCTCAGACCTGTTCGATTTTTCCCGATAGGCTGCCCGCACTGTTGCTTAAGCTACAGACCTGTCATCCTATTAGGCTGTCACATGGTTGCATAGCTACGACCGTTGATCTCCTGATAGGCGCCAGCCACTGGTTGCTATAGCTACAGAACTGTTTGATCTCTCCCGATAGGCTGCAAGCACTGGTTGCTATAGCTACAGACCTGTTAAATCTCTCCTGATAGGCTGCCAGCACTGGTTGCTATAGCTACCAGACCTATTCGATCTCTCCCGATAGGTGCCAGTGCTGGTCGCTTAGCTACAGACCTGTTTGATCTCTCCTGATAGGCTGCCAGCACTGGTTGCTATGGCTACAGACCCATTCGCTCTCTCCGATAGGCTGCCATGCTGGTCGCTATAGCTACAGACCTGGCTTCTACTGCAGCCTAGTGGAAGCCAGTAAACCCTCTCTGAATTCAAAATGAAAACCCAAGAAAACAGGACTGAGGTGAGATGAATCAATGAAATGAGACGATCCCTTTAAATCCATGCAATGGTTGGACCGTCGGTTTACAAGTAAACCGAACAAGACCTAAAACAATTTTAAAGGCGCTCCCTAAAATTCAATATAAAAAATGGGGGTAATCTAAATATAACCTTTAATAATAATAATAAAATATACCTATGACACAAAAAAAAAAAAACAAACACATGAAAAACCAAAAAGGATATTTAAACCCCTAAAAAACCCCTAACCGGAAAAATGGCCCAACCTATTAAAAAGGGAAAAGACCCCCCAAAAAAGGGCGTTTCCCCCCGGGAAACCCTACCCCTCCTACTAAAAAAAACCCTAGACCCCCCTCAAAACAATGCCCAAAACATTTCAATCCTCCCTGTAGTTTAGGATTTCTGGGCGACTCTTTACGGGAAAAAAAAAAAAAAGACGAGAGTTAGCTAGTAGAACAAATAGCAATAACCTAATCAAAAATAGTACGGGGAAAAGAATAAAAAGGTTTACTAGAATAGATAAAAAAAATATATAAAAGGCCCCAAAAAGAAGCCTAACATTCTAAAGAACCATCAAAGGCTATTTAGATGTCAAAATACGCCAGGGGATTTTCATGGTGATCAATAAAGTCTCCATAAATATGGTTAAAATTACACTTAAGGGGTAAATGTGTGGGAAATCCCGGTACGCGGTAACCCCACAAAATAATCTCACCTTGCCTACTTTTCGTGAAATGATATAATAAGGCCTGTTTACAGGCTTATTTTTGCCCCGGTTGGCGCCGTACTGGCGCCGGATTTGCGCTGCTACGGGCAATCCGCGCCTCCTCCCCCCTGGGCAAATCCGCCCTGGGGGGGGAAAAAGTGAATGCCCCATTATTTACGGGCCGGACGCCATAAATAATGCATTGTTTGGGGGGGGAGCGGCGCCCCCGCCGCGCTCCCGGGCCCCGCCCCCGTCCCGCCCCATTCACGGCGGATTTGTGAGTCAAAAAACGGCGCACAAATCCCCTCGAGAAAAAGCCTTGTGAACGGGGGGGCCAACGTGATCAAAGACTTTTTACATAACCTGCCGATAACACGGTCATTGCTTTAAAAAGAAAGTCACATTTTTAAAATTTAAATGAAAAACCCTACCCCAAAGGAATATCATAAAATCAACGGTATCGGTTAGATGTAACTCCCTTTACTCAAAAGAATCCACGGGCCCACTAGCAGAGCTAGCAGAGACAGAGCAATGCTGCTGTTACTTTAGAGCAATGGCCGTTTTACGGCAGGTTATGTAAAGGTCTTTGATCATGTTATTAGTAGTCTTTCACGAAAAAC
>JAODAL010065076.1:0-18401 GCA_025379985.1 Phyllomedusa bahiana | reverse complement strand
CTTAAATTTCCTTTTCAAACAGAAAGGGGCCTTTTAAAAAATTTTTTTTTTTAAAAAATGAAAATTTTTCTTACTGAAAATTTTTATTTTTCTTTTCCTCTTTTATTTTTTTTTCCCTGGTGGGGAAAGACTGTAAAAAGACAGAAAAAGGTTTCATGAAAAATCCCTTATTCCTTTTTACTCACTTTTTCTTAAAGAAGTTTTCGCTTTTGGTAAAATGGGTTTTAAAGGGTCATGTTGCTGTGAGAAACAGTTTATAATTATGGCCCTTTGGAAAAATTTAAAATGGGTTCAAATTGGCTTTTTCCCTCACAATTTTTTTTTTGTGGCTGGGAAGTCATTTATTGGGGTCTTTTGTAGCTGTGGGGTTTAAAAGCAATAATCGGGGTCCTTTGGATGAAGGGTGGTTTTAAAAAGTGGCCTCCCAAAATTTTTAACGTGGCTTGAGAAAGTCATTTTTATTTTTTTTTTGGGTCATGCTGCTTTAAAAATTAAAAAGCAAAAATTACAGGTCCTTTTATAAAAAAATTTTTTGTATCTTAACAGAAATTTGTTCTTAAAAAATTTGCCCAAAGTGGCCCAAGGGGTTTTGGCTTTAAATTTTTTGGGGGCTTTTTTGGTTTTTTTTTTGCAGCTTTTAAGGCCCAATTTTGGTTTTTGGGGTTTTTTTGCCTTTTGTTCATCACAATTTTTCAAAAGTGGCTCGGGGGTCTTTTTTTGGAATTTTTGGGGGCTTTTTTGCTTTTGACATGCAGCACTATGGGGGTTCTTTTAAAAAATTTTGGGTTTTTAAAAGACATTTTTTCCCTTCAAATTGCCCAATTGGCCCCCAAGGGTCTTTGCTTTGAATTTTTGGGGGATTTTTGTTGTGGACTTGCAGTTTATACTACAGGTCCTATTCAAAAAAATGTTGTTTCTAAAAGGAAATTTGTTCTTCACAATTGTCCAAAGGGCTAAAGGGTTTAAATGCTTTGAATTTTTGGGGGATTTTTGCTGTGACATGCGGGTTTTCTACTAAAAGGGGGGGGCCCCTATTCTTAAAAAATTGTTTTTTTCTAACAGAAATTTTTTCCCTTCCAATTGTCAAGTAGTGGCCCCAAGGGTGGGGGTTTTTGTCAAAAACCCGGGAAAATTTGGTTGGACACTGTTAAGGGGAACATTTTGCAAAATGATTTTGGTTTTTGGGCAATTTTCCTTTCCTTTCCCTATAAACCCCCTGTATTAGAAAAACCCTTTTAATTTTCCCTTTGAAAAAAAGAAAAATTAAAAAAGGGGACTTTGGGGGGGGATTCCATCTTTTTTTAAAAAAATTTGTGTTTTCTAGAATTTAAATTAAAATAAAAATTTGCATGTAAAAAATAGCTGGTAAAAAAAAACCCCCCCTAAATTTTGTCCCAAGGGGAAGGTACAGGAAAACTTGACCGGGATGAAATTTTTTTTCGAGGAAAAGGAGTATGCGGAGCCCGGAAACTGGGGAGAAAAAGTACAGGACCATTTCCCCCAGCACTTTTGAGAAAAAATGAGAAAAAAAAAATGCCAAGAAAAAAGGGCCCTGGGTTTAACGGGGAGCATTAACCCCCAAATTTTTCCCCAAGGGTGAAGCTCAATTGGTCCGACTCATAAAAGGAGGGGGCAAGCGCTCCCCAGGTTTTTTGGCTGTGTACGAGGAAGGTGGGTTCTCACACTTCCGTTAAACTCGCTTCGAAGACAGTTTTTTTGCTGCGTCTTCAGGGCATTTTAAACCTGCGTTTTTTTTAAAATTAGATGAGGGAGCGCCAGCCTGGGTTCCCCGCACCCACTGAAAAACTCCGGCCCGGGGGCCCAATGCTGTGGCACGGGGAAGTTTTGTCAATGTCCAGTTCAAAAAAAATGGGGTTGAAAGACCCCTTTTTTCCGGCCCCTTTGTAACTGGGGGTCAGACTTTTTTAATGGTCTTTCTGTGGCCCAGGACAGGGAAGTATATGTCCAGTTCAACAAAAAATGGTGGTTGAAAAAATCCTTTTTCTGGCATTTTTTAAAAAACTGTGGGTCGACAGGTTTAAGGGTCATTTGCAGTACAGGACAGATTTTATTTTAGTGTCCATTTTAAAAACAAAAAAGGGTGGTTGAAAGATCCTTTTTCCCGGCATTTTTTTAAAATTTTTGGGGGCATGCGGGATTTGGGCTCATGCGCTTTCCCAAGGACAGGGAAAATTTCAATGTCCAGTTAAAGGGAAACATGAGGGTTTAAATTTTTACGGGCCTTCTGGCACTTTTTAATTTGTGGGGGATGAAAGGTTTTTTAAGGGTCAGGTTTTGTGGTAAAAGGGGACAGGGATAGTGAATGGTTCTGTGATTTTTTTTTCTGTGACTGATTATAACCTAAGTGTGGGTGCAATTAAGATGTAGCATGTATCCATTTGACTGTTGTCTGATGTTAATTTCACTTCTCCAGCCATGTATTGGTGTAATAATGAAGTGGTTGTTGCTCTCCAAGCCATAGACTTTAATGGTATATCGCGTCATAATCGGATTGCTCACTATCGAAAAACCTTTATCGATAAAGCGGCCGATCTATCCACTAATCGATCGATATACTGATAGCCAACAGCATCGCTCAAAACTATTGATGACAAGGGAGATGTAAACTTCCAACACACAATATGTTTCTTGTTTAAGCCCATGAAGAAGTGCAGCTCTGAGCTAGGAAGAGCTTAAAATGAGACAAATTCCCCAGGCCCTGACGTGTATACAATCACGCCGCGGTCCTCTAAGAGAGATAAGTAATGTGTGGAATAGATAGGCCCCTAGGTTTCTTAGAGATGGCTAACTCTGGAGTAGTCTCACTGAAGAAAAAAAATGTATAAACGCCGCTCCATCCAATGGGTTTATAAGCTCTGTAAATTTCATCAACACAATAGAGGATAATGTGTTATGTACAAAGGAGCTGGATAGGTTTGGAGCGGCCTGGGCATGACAGAAATGACAGAGAGTGTTTAAAACAGATCAGATAAATGCAAGGTTAGTAGCAACAATGTGGGAGGAGAAAATCCACTTACAAATGATTATATGTTAAAATGTGGATAAAACGCTGCAAAAAGTGACATGAGAGAAATAATCTTTGGAAATCCTGGTGGACAGTAAACCTTAACTGGTAGCGAGCCAGTGTCATGGCAGCACTGCCAAGGCAAAACAGAGATCATGGGGTGTATTAAAAGGGGCACAGATCACATGATGAAGAACATCTTATTCGTCCCATTATACAAGGTCACTGGTTAGACCACACCATGGAATATTGTGGACGAGTTTGTGGGGCCACCAGTGCACAGGAAAACACATGTAGATCTTGAACAGGTAAACAAATGCAGGCGAACAAGAATAATAAATAGACTGGGTGGACTGCAATAACCCAGAAAGATTAGCAAGATTAGTGTTATTTAGTTTAGAGAAAAGACTGTTTGGGGACATAATAAAAAAGGTGGATAAAAATATTATGGTAACAACAATGACGGAGAGTAGTATGTTTAATATACGTGAAGGTCAATTATAAAGATCTCCTTCCCATGATTTATTAATAACACAGGACCGTATCATATAAAACACGGGGGCATTTTTCTATGTCTTGAGGAATGGAAAGTTTTCTCTACATAAACATAAGAAAGAAGATTCTTTACTGTTTAGAAGCAGTGGAGTAAACTGTGTAACTGCCGGCAGCCAAGAGTGAAAATTGTCATGGTTAATTCACTAACAGAGTCTTCAAACAAGGGTCACTTGGATGCCATTTCTGGAGTGTAAATAATACTAACACAGTTATAGTGAACAGGATTCGGGGAGAGGGTCCGTATGATCCAGGGATTATGTTCCTGATTGCACCAGATTGGAGTTCCAGGAAGAAATTTTTCCCTACAAATAGGACAATTGGCGCTTCTACCTCATTGGATTTTTGTTTTGCCTTCCTATGATCAACAATTTAGCAACCACTTTAAAGCAAAATATGCTGAACTGGATGGACATCTTGTCTTTTTTCAGCCTTACAAACTATGGGCAGCATGTATGAAGGCCTTTTCGCCATGTTATTCTGGGCATGTATACTGCGCCTCCCGGGCCGAAATCCCACGGTTTCGTCGCAGCGATTCAGTGTTAGGCGACAGTGGTTCCCACTTTCAGCTGCGCCCCGCATGCAAAGGGGCGAGGAGCAGTGGGCGCGGTGTGGGCCGTGGGGTAGGGCGTATGCCGGGTCGGGACGTGTCGCGCTCGTATACTCCGAGGCATGGTACGATGGAGAGAGTCGCAAAGCGAGAGGCGCAGGTGCAGCGCTCAGGGCAGGCTCGGACAGGCCAGACCAGAGTTTAACTTTTTTGGCTCTACAAGATATCCTCCGACAGAAGAGCAAAAAAGTGGAAGCAGGATCGGATACATGCGAGGAAGCGGGATCGAAGATCGCGACAGGAAATCTCTGGCGCTCACTTACCCTGCTCCGCGGGCATCAGTACAAGTGAGATTCCAGAAAAAAAAAATCACCTTTAATAATAGGCGGAAAACGAGTGTCAGAAAAGAGCGAACGTCAACAAAGAAACATAATAAAAAAAAAATCACTTTCCAAGAACTCTAAGAAACCGAGCAATAATCAAACGAATTATGATGATTGGAAAATTGCGCACCGGGAAATACAGTATTCAAAATTCACGAAATCCTATTCTCATTGGTCGACGTCATAAACCAGCCAATCAGTATAGGAGGCGACATTGGAACCGATTAAAACCTATGGGGAAGGATTGAGGACCAATCAGGAATCCCCGGCGGGATAGATTCAAAATATAGTAAAAAAGACAGAACAAGAAGCTGATTGGGCTGAGCTAGCGGGGGCTGGCTATCCCAGCCAATCAAAGCGCGGAGCTAACTTCTCCATATAGTCTGATGGGAGTAGATGGCGCTCTGACATCTCAGCGCTCGAGCGCCGTGCGGCATGAAGTATTAATCAAAAAATGATTTTATTAAGTGTCAAACATTATCAGATAAAGAGTCCGAAACCTTCTTTACAATTAAAGCCATTAAAAACCCGAACAATGCGAGATTGTTGCGCCGAGCACCCGCGCTACATAAAGCGGAATTGCAAATAGCGAGATGAACATCGCCGGGAAAATACAAGTAATTCCAAAGTTGTTTATAAAGCTATTCTCATTGAGTCGGCATAAAACCACCAATCAAGGAATAGGAAACGACACACTGTCCATTATAACCTATGGAGGAGAATTGACCATCAGAATAGGAGAGACAACATGTCCCATTATATCCTAAGGAAGAAAAATGACCAATCATATTCAAAGGGCGCGGACATGTTACAAAATACAGTAAATAATCAGAAACGAGCTGAGTGTTGATAGCGGCGGGGGCTCGTCCAGCTTTGCCAATCAGAGCGCTGAGCTACTTTCTCATAGAGTTTCTATGTGGGAGAACAAGAATTCTCGAGCGCGCAGCTCTGGTGATGTGCTAAGTTAACAAAGAGTGCGCCGTTATTTGGACAATGGGAGAGCGTCACGCTCCCTATGGGTTTATCTAATGCAATCTATTAAATAAACAACGTGCGTAACACGGCCGAAATCAAATTTATGAAACACTTCACAGAAGTTGTCCCGATTGTAGTATAAAACGAATGATAATATCACGGAGGTAACGAAAAAAAATAAATTATTTAAATCATGAAAAACATGTTTTTTCTTTATTTCGTTAGCAACCCATACTAATGATCCTTGGCTAACGAAAAACAAATAAAGAAATAAACATATTTTATTGCGATGTTAAAATTTATTTTTCGTATACCACCCCCAGTATTATTATTCATTTTAATATACACACATCAGGGAACAAATTCTGAAGTGTGTATTAAATTTTGATATTCAGCCATGTACAGTTTTCATTTTTCAAATTGCATTAGAAAACCCATAGAGAGGCGTCGCTTTCCCAGTCTCCCACTGGTCAATACATATGACGCGGCCTCTACATTATAACTTTTAGCCAATACACAGAGGCGGCGCCAGAATTTCTTTTCCCATAGAACTCTATAGAGAAAGTAGCTCGCGACTCTGATTGGCTAAGCTGGACGAGCCCCACGCCGCGTTCAACCAATCAGCTCATTTCTGCATTTCTATTTACTGTATTTTGCAACTGTCCCGCCTATTGAATATGATTGTCTATTTTTCTCCCAAGGATATAAGGTACATTTCGCTCCTATTCTCGATAGGTCAAAAGAATCTCCTCCATAGTTAGACTGAGAGGACCATTGGCCTGCTCCTATTCTGATTTGGTCACTTATTCTCTATCCATAGGTTTAATGGGACATTGTTGTCGCTCACTCCTATTCTGATTGAGCTGGTTTATTGCCGACCAATGAGAAGAGCTTACAACAAATTTGAATTACTGTATTTCCCGCAATTGCTCTCTATTGAATCTTCCCCAATGGATAGCGGCCGGTCTCGGCGTCAATAACGCGTTTGTTCGTTTTTTAACTGCTTTAATTTGTAAAAGAAGAGGTATCTGCTCATTATCTGATAATGTTTTTGACCCTTAATAGAAATGATTTTTGTTTATAAATACTTCTCATGCCGCACAACGTGCGCTGAGAGCCGAGATATGTCAAGAGCGCCCATCCCCTCTCCATAGGACATATAATGGGAGAAGTACTCGCGCCTCTGATTGGCTGCGGGATAGAACAACACCCTGCTAGCTCCAGCCAATCAGCACTTCTTCCACTGTCTTCTTTACTAGCGTATTTTGCGAATTATCCCGCCGTGGATTCTGTTTGAGTACTAAACTTCTCCATAGACTAGAATGGGTCTTTGTCGCACCTATTGCTGTATTGGTCAATAATTCTCCATAGGCTACGAATGAGTTCTCTGGTCGCTCCTTATCTGGATTGGCTGAGCTACAAGTCCAAAGTCCCCTGTAGCTTAACCATCAAGCTCATTTTTAGCATTATTTATCTGTATTTTGAACTATCCCGCCGGTGGATTGCTGATTGGGTCTAAAACTTCCACCATAGGCGTTTTTAAATGGTCACTTTTCGCTCTATTTCTGAGTGGGCCGGTTTTATGGCCGGACCATCATGAATATACTTTTTGATTTGAATTTACTGTATCCCGGCAATTGCCAATATCCTAATATCGTTGAATTAGGGATGATTGGAAAGTGATGTTTGGTTTTATGTATTTTTTTATTTTTTAGGTATTACGAGCTGTTATCCTGAGAATGTTGAACCCTTTATAAAGAGGCGATTTTTCGATTCCATACTCCGCACCGCACCATCTCTAAATGATTTCTCGCTGTGTCGCAGCCAGTCTCGCTATCGGAACTGAGTTTTCTATCGGCGCAGATCCCGCACGGCGCCTAAGTCCCGCAATGCGCCCATTTTCCCCGGCACTGTGCCCCACACAAAGACACGGCGAGCGCAGGGAACTATTCCCCGCATGTATGAGATGCGACACACCTCCGGCGGACCGAATCCTCAGGCGCAGTGCCCCGCAACTCCGCCACGGACCCACACATGCGCTCAAAACACACAGGCAAGAGCGCGGCGGACTTTACATTGACTAATGTAAAGAGAGCTGCCAGGAGCCCCGACATAAATCAGGCGCAGTTTACCCCGGAAAACTAGCGGAGAGGTGCGCCCCGACCCGGTACGGGAATCATACATGCGATGGCCACTATGAAGTTCAAGAACGAACTTCGAACAGTAGTGTGTTATTCGGTTCTAGGTCGAATCCGAACCGAGACGCCATTTAAATCATTTGAGAAAAGTTAGCGGATTAATTTTTATACATATACAGGTGAGGATGAAAGCTGGCGTAATGTTACCATCCATAAAAGTAAACCAGAAATACAAGGAACAAACTTAGTGAAAAAAATTTTGCTCTATAAGTGTGACAGAAAAAAAGCGAGGCTATTGTAAGTGACCCAGCACTGAAGATTTCTTTGTGGAGGGGGATATTTTGTCTGTATTCTGTCACAATGTTTTCAGTGCAGAAAAGAAATCATATAATATTGCAGTCCTAAAGTAGTCCTCTAGGTCCGCCCTCTGCTGGTTTGGTTCCTTTGTTATCAACATTTGCCCTATATATAACATGTATATCTGTATGTCGTTCAACAAAGATGCAATAGCTCACTCGGACATGTTGTACCCCTCTGCTACCACATCCAACTACCAATGGCTGGCCAGAGGCAGTTTAGGCATGTTAGTTTAGTTAGTCGTCCTGCATCTTCCATCGAGGAGGTGATAACGAGGTCTCCGGCAATCGAAGGTGTGTGTTGCTCCCTGGCTCAACACCTCAGCCATTATCTGCCAGCCCCATAGCCCTACATCAATACCTGTCCCTTAATTTCTCCTCCTACTCCCACCTAAGGCGACTCAGCACTGATCATCCAGTGCTACTCAGGAGGGTGCAAGTCCAGTCAGAATACCTTACTGTCTCCCGACACCGTCTGGAATAGAGGGCTCCCACCACGGTCATAGTCTTCCTCCTGCTTTCATTTCCCAAGTCAGAGATCAGCACGCACTCTCATGCGTCAACAGCGTGTCGGAAGTAGCTTCAGTCTGTCTCACAATCCCGAAGTATTCAAGAATCAGAGGTCCTTCAAACCAGTCCTTTTTCTCAAAGCCTGTGCCCTTGGTGCGACACAAAGAATCCACTCTTCAGGAAATAAGGGTCTGTCAAATCAAGTTATCTTTCCTAAAGTAAATACACCCCAGCATCTCAAGTTACTCAGAGTCTGACACATACTCAAGACTGTTGTAATCAATTATCAAAGTGCTGCCGCTAATACATCATATCAATTCAGTCTTTGTTACTACTGCATCACAGTTAATGTCATTCCTGGTTGCATCCAGAGACAAGAGGCTCAACTAGGTTTATTGCTGCAAATAAATGCAACTACCGTTGTTTCCGAACCCTGGCATTGGTCATCTATGATGATTGGTGTCTTGACTAGAGGATACAACAAAGAATTTTTGGGTTACTCAGTCCCTAGGGAATTTAGCCACCAATTACCTCTCGTGCCATAACACCTTCCAAGTGGACAACTAAAACTATCTAAAGGGCCACCCCAAGGATTCCGAGTATGCCCAGCGTAAGATAAAAGAAAAAAAGAGAGGCTATAATAATTCATTCCTTTCAATGGCTTACTGAAAAGATGAGGACAGCTTGCAAGCAGTGGGGTAGCTATAGGAGGTAGCAGCTGCTACGGGACCCTGCATCCTGGGGGCGCCCAAAAGCCCCTTTGACACATAAGAAGACACTAGTATTGGAAATGGCACATGGTAACTGGCAGGAGCCACATTTCACTTTTTTTGACCAGGGCCCAAGAACTTTAACTCCCCAACAACCGCCCGCCGACTTTAGATGTCGGCTGGTGCGGGTTGTTCGTCTGCAGCGACATCTATAGACATCGCTGCAGACACCGGAGTTTGCGATGCCGGGCGCCGCAGCTGCGCTGAGATCGGGGCTGTACTACACAGCCCTGACCCCAGAGCATCCCCTGCAAGCACCGGGTTTATAAAAATAAATATTTAATAAAAAATAATTGTGCATATATTACACACACAAAAAAACCTACACATATTAGGTATTCACACGACCGCAATAACCTGTAGAATTAATCTAACCAGATATTAAGTTTGAAATGTGAATGGTGCAAAAAAATGTCTCTAATAAAACGAGGCCTCATCCAACTGTGTCATTGAAAAAATAAAAAAGTTACAACTGTTGAAACGCAAGGAGGCAAAAACTAAAAAAAATGTTCTGCTTAAGGGGCTAAGTTACACCTGTGCTTACAAGCTTTGTACATGTGATATATGAAGTGGCAGCAAGAACATCCCAACAGGGAACATGGAGGTTCAGCTTGCAGGGGCGTAGTTATAGGGGGTGCAGCGGTAGCATCCTTGGGGGGCCCAAAAGCCCCTTTGACACATAAGAAGACGCTGGTATTGAAAATGGCACATGGTAACTGGCAGGAGTGCCAATAGGGCAGTTCAGGCAGTACTTCTGTCGGGGGCCCTAATCAAAAAGGCTGGACTAGATTAGACAGCAGTACCATTGGTGGCAGCAAGAACATGCCAATGGGAAACATCTAGGTTCAGGATAACAGGACTTAGTACATTTGGTGGTAGTACAGGTGGAGCAATTTAAAATTTAAAGATTTTGAGAGCTACAAGGAGGAGTAAGAGGTGTATGCAGTGCACATCAAGATCATACAGGTGTATATTTCAAAATAAATTCAGCCATAAGACTTGTAAATCTAGCTGTTGGCAGCAGTAGAGTACAATTTGTAGAAGCAGCAGGCACAGGAACTAAAGACATGAGATGTAGTGTTGTTTAAATGTGTACAGTGGATACGGAAAGTATTAAGTATTCTTTCATTGCAGCCATTTGGTAAGATCCAAAAAGTTCATTTTTTCGCTCATTAATGTACACTCCCCCCCCAACCATCCTTGGGAAAGGAAAAACAGAAATGTAGTATTTGGCAAGTTGTTAAACAAGAAAAACTGAAATATCACATGGTCATAAGTATTCAGACCCTTTGCTCAGTATTGAGTAGAAGCACCTTTTGAGCTAGTACAGCCATGAACCTTCTTGGAAATGCTGAAAATTTTTTTCACACCTGGATTTGGGGATCCTCTTTCATTCTTCCTTGCAGATCCTCTCCAGTACCCTCAGGTTGGATGGTGAACGTTGGTGGACAGCCATTTTCAAGTCTCTCCAGAGATGCTCAATTGGGTTTAGGTCAGGGCTCTGGATGGGCCAGTCAAGAATGGGCACAGAGTTTTTTTGAAGTCACATGCTTTGCTATTTTAGCTGTGTGCTTAGGGTCATTGTCTTGTTGGAAGAAGAACCTTCGGCCCATTCTGCAGTCCAGAGCACTCTGGAAGAGGTTTTCATCCAGGATATCTCTGTACTTGGTCACATTCAGTTTTTCTTCGAATGCAACCAGTTGTCCTGACCCTGCAGCTGAAAAACACCCCCATAGCATGATGCTGCCACTACCATGTGTCACTGTTGGGATTGTATTGGGCAGGTGATGAGCAGTGCCTGGTTTTCTCCACACATATCGCTTACAATTAACACCAAAAAAGTTCGACCTTCGTCTCATCAGACCAGAGAATCTTATTTCACATAGTCTGGGAGTCCTTCATGTGTTTTTTTGCAAACTGTATAGGGCTTTCATATGTCTTGCACTGAGGAGAGGCTTCTGTCGGCCACACTCTGCCATAAGGGCCCGACTGGTGGAGGGCTGAAGTGATAGATGACTTTGTGGAACTTTCTCCCATCTCCCTACTGCATCTCTGGAGCTCAGCCACAGTAATCTTGGGGTTCTTCTTTACCTCTCTCACCAAAGCTCTTCTCCCACGATTCTTTAGTTTGGCTGGATGGCCAGATCGAGGAAAGTTGTGGTAATCCAAAACGTCTTCCTTTTTAGGATTCTGGAGTCCACTGTGCTCTTAGGAACCTTGAATGCAGCAGAAATTCTTTTGTAACCTTGGCCAGATCTGTGCCTTGCCACATTTCTGAGCTCCTTGGGCAGTTCTGTGAGCTGTGAGGTCTTATATAGACAGGTGTGTGCCTTTCCTATTCAAATCCAATCAGTTTAATTAAACACAGCTGGACTCCAATGAAGGAGTAAAACCTTCTCAAGGAGGATCAGAAGGAAATGGACAGCATGTGAGTTAAATATGAGTATCACAGTAAGGGATCTGTTTGTCAGTTATCCCCCCGCCAGCTGTGCTGAATGTGTGTTCCGAGATAACGTTGGCTGCTGGGCACCATTAAACTTCTGTGGTATATTGATCAAGCTTAGGCCATTCATCCAGTTTGGACACCCAGAAGTGGAATGGGTCCAGACCAAGTCCAAAAACATTGGTGTTGAGCCGCAGGTAGTCATGGACAATGGTCTTAAGGTGGTCTCTGTGTGTCTGAATGCTGACCTGCCTTGCAGGCATTGGTGAGGTGGTAAACATCAATTGCAAAATGTCACCCAGTAGGGTTCTGCCACACTGTGTGCTGCTGTGGCTACTTGCCATTCTACTTCTGCCGCATTAATGACGTTGTACTACCGTGACATTAGAATGTGAAAACGCAAGAGATGTCTCGAGTTGGTCAATGAACACTGTCTCAAAATCCCGCATTCTACTGTCAATTTGTGTGGGTGGAAGGAAATTGCTCACTTTTGTCTTGTAACGTGAATCAAAGAGGGTGGCCACCCAGTAATCGCTGTTCATTTTCATTACCTTGATGCATGGATCATGTTGCAGGTAATGTAGCATCCAAGCACTCATGTGTGAAATGCTGCCAGGATCTCCCAAGCCCCGGGGTTGAGGGGTATAAAGTGCTTTACATATAAAGATTAGTTGTAACTCACTGCTGTGGCTTTATCTTGCCGCACCTATAATTACCAGCTTGAACAACAGCAGCTAGCACACAGCCAACGCCCGGTCCATCAGCTCCTGGCAACGAGCCTGTAAACAGGAAAAAAGACTGCAAATGTCCAAACCAGCGGGCTGGTGCAAAAATAAGTGCAGATTTATTCAATGCATACATGCAGAGGGTACACTAGAAAATAAGACCAAAGCGTTTCGGGCTAACAATTCAAGCCCTTGATCACGGTCACATTGGTGAATACACAGTACCCGATTTTTATAGGAAATGGTCATACAGGAAACACCTCCTTGATTACATCACATCCTCATTAAAACCAACGTTAAAATATAAACTTAAACACAGCTTTACAATATTAATACATAGAGCCTGTACCTTAACAATGTTACATATATACATATCTATATTTGTATATTACCATAATACAGCATAACTATACCTTTGTACCAGGCTCTAATAAATGTACGCTAAGTCATTTCTGTAGTTAAGTCCCTGCGGTATCCTTTGCGGTATGGCAAAGAAATGCCTGCTTGACATCTGATATTGGGGGCATACCAGAACCATGAAGTGACGGGACCCATCTGGGTCCACCAGGCGCAAAGGCAACATTTCCAAGGCCAACAGTCTGGAAATGCTGAGATTCAGGCTTTTGTCTTTGGAATGGTTAGGGTGAAAGCGTTTCTTCTGCTCTCACACCTGTTACGCAATAATCTGGCTGCCAGACTGGCCGTCGTATGGCATGCAGGTCCCACTGGTGGAAAATGAAGGTGTATGCTGTGTTGCTGGTGGGAATTGTCCGACAGTTTCTGGGATTGGGGATCATGCTTGCTCATGCTGCTCCGGCACATCGACAGCAGAGGACCGCTTGGGCTTGGAAGTGGTGGAGGAGGAGGAGGCAGAAGATGTCATGGTGGTTGGAAGCCCAGGACCTGTGTGGCCTTATTTCCCTAAGTGACTCTTCCACAGCAATTCATGCTTTCCATGCATGTGCCTGTTCATGCTCATGGTGCTTAAACTCTTTATATTGCCGACGCTCTTCAGTACTGAGATTCACAGGGAACGAGCTCGCTTTTGTGTTGTCCAGAGCACTGGAAGAAGTGCCTTGTCTCTTACCTCTAGGTCCACATCCTACGACCCTTCTTGCTCACTTACCACCTCTAGTTTTATCTATATTCAAAGGCTAAATATTGAAAAACAAAAGATTTGTTAACGGTCTGTTATGCAATAACTGAACCCCAAAACTGCAAAAATGAACTTTTCTTCAATCAGAATAATTTGCAGCAAGCAAAGAATATTTGAAATATATTTCTCTCTATGGGAGATTTGGTAACAGTCTATTATGCAATAACTTAACCTCCAAAACTACATAAATGAACTTTCCTTCAATAAGAATAATTTGCAGCAAGCAAACACTATTTAAAATAAAATTATTTTTATGGGAGATTTGGTAACGGTGTGTTATGCAATAACTGAACCCCCAAAACTGCAAAAATTTAATTTTGGGTACAGAGAATGATTATATGAGTATGATGTATATGAGAATTAGGCGTTATGTGAGCGTACAAATGTCACCAAATATCAGCTTCTGTGTATGGGAACGATGCAGCCAGCAATACCAAACTCCCTAACTATTGCTGTCTGTGATTCCCTAAGCTTACTGTACACTCCCTTAACTAATTATCTAACTAATCTAAATAGCAGCTTTTACTGTCAAAATTGCTAAGAAACAAATCTTGTGCCTGTATGCATGTAAGCAAGCAGACAGAGAGCAGTCTGTACAGTACAGACAGTGAGCTGGAAATGGTGTTCGCAAGAGAATACAGTGTTCACAGGGGCATACAGAGAAATACATATACCAGGGACATGTGATTTTAGCAGCCCATGAGAGCCCTACACCTCAGCAATGACGTTTTTGACACTTCTTTGTGCTCTGTACTGATTGGATGGCCGCTAAACGTGCAGGAAATAGCTAAAAATGAAACTAAAACTGGCTTGTCTAACGTGCATGTCAAACGCGAACTTTACTCGCATGAACCGTGAAATCTTTTGTTCGATTCGAGCTCTAAAAAAACGAAAAGTTCGACTCGAACTTAACTTTTCTCAAACAGTTCAATCAACACTAATGTGTACTTAAAATCAGGCAAAATTACACTTTTTGGCGTTGAGTAAGATTTAGCAACAGAGAGAACTCTATTTCCTGGATATATATCTGTATGACATTAACACACGGTATATTTGAAAGGTATTTCCCCCCCCCCCAAAACTGCCAAAAAAGAACTTTTCTCCACTCAGTATAATTTACACCAACCAAACAATATTTAAAATATATTCTTTTGTATAGGAGATTTGGATATGGTGTGTTATACAATTACTGAACCCCCCAAACTGCCAAAATGAACTTTTCTACACAGAATAATTTTCACCAATCGACCACTATTTAAAATATATTTCTTTGTATAGGAGAATTGGAGACAGTACGTTATACAATGATTTCAACCCAATACTGCAAAAATTGAACTTTTGGGTACTAAGTATAATTTAGCTAATCCAAGCACTCTGTATAATATACACTCACCGGCCACTTTATTAGGTACACCTGTCCAACTGCTCGTTAACACTTAATTTCTAATCAGCCAATCCCATGGCGGCAACTCAGTGCATTTAGGCATGTAGACATGGTCAAGACAATCTCCTGCAGTTCAAACCGAGCATCAGTATGGGGAAGAAAGGTGATTTGAGTGCCTTTGAACGTGGCATGGTTGTTGGTGCCAGAAGGGCTGGTCTGAGTATTTCAGAAACTGCTGATCTCCTGGGATTTTCACGCACAACCATCTCTAGGGTTTACAGAGAATGGTCCGAAAAAGAAAAAACATCCAGTGAGCGGCAGTCCTGTGGGCGGAAATGCCTTGTTGATGCCAGAGGTCAAAGGAGAATGGGCAGACTGGTTCGAGCTGATAGAAAGGCAACAGTGACTCAATAGCACCCGTTACAACCAAGGTAGGCAGAAGAGCATCTCTGAACGCACAGTACGGCGAACTTTGAGGCAGATGGGCTACAGCAGCAGAGACCACACCAGGTGCCACTCCTTTCAGCTAAGAACAGGAAACTGAGGCTCCAATTTGCCCAAGCTCATCGAAATTGGACAGTAGAAGATTGGAAAAACGTTGCCTGGTCTGATGAGTCTCGATTTCTGCTGCGACATTCGGATGGTAGGGTCAGAATTTGGCTGTCAACAACATGAAAGCATGGATCCATCCTGCCTTGTATCAACGGTTCAGGCTGGTGGTGGTGGTGTCATGGTGTGGGGAATATTTTCTTGGCACTCTTTGGGCCCCTTGGTACCAATTGAGCATCGTTGCAACACCTTGTTGAATCTATGCCACGAAGAATTGAGGCAGTTCTGAAGGCAAAAGGGGGTCCAACCCGTTACTAGCATGGTGTACCTAATAAAGTGGCCGGTGAGTGTATATCCATGTATATGAGAGTAAGTCATTACGTGCGCCTGCAAATGTCGCCAAATAACATCTTCTGGGTGTGGGAAAGATGCAGCCAGCAGAACCAAACTCCCTAACTATTGCTGTCTATGGAGAGGAAAATGCTGTTAAAGTAAGCCTTGATTCCCCTAACTAATAACCTAACTAATCTAAATAACAGCTTTTCCTGTCCAAAATCTCTAATAAACACATCTTGTGCCTGTATGCAAGCAAGCAGAGAGAGAGAGAGAGATCAGTCTGTATAGTAAAGAGAGTGAGCTGAAAATGGTGTTCAGAATGCAACACAGTGAAATATATATAACATGGTCATGTGTAGCAGCCAATGAGAGCCCTAAACCTCAGCGATGACGTTCTTGACACTTCTCTGTGGTCTGCACTGATTAGATGGCCGCCTAAAGGGCAGAAAGGCACTGAAAACTATTAAAAAGGCGTGTCGAACACCATGGCGAACTCGAACACTTATTCGAACGAACAGTAAAATGTTCGGTTATGGTTCGAGAAAACCGAACTCAACTTTTCTTGAACGGTTCGATCAACACTATTTGTTTGTTGATGGGAACATATAGAAATATGAATAACGTTCATCAGTAAAACTTCAGCGGCATATATTTATGTCAATGATAAAGTTACACACAATTATTATTTTTTTTAATCCTATTAAGTGTCAGTGTAAACAACGACGTTACAGCCGTTAATTTTCTATTCCACTCCCCACTATTTCCTGGATCGCTCAGACTACTGGGGAGAGAGACTGGAACAAGCAGCAAGAAAGAAAAGCCGACAGGAGAGGCTTTGTGATTGTCCTGTACCCATGTGTCAATGTGTGACTGTCCTGTACCCCATGTGTCAGTATGTGACTTTCCTGTACCCCATGTGTCAGTGTGTGACTGTCCTGTACCCCATGTGTCAGTGTGTGACTGTCCTGTACCCATGTGTCAGTGTGTTACTGTCCTGTACCCCATGTGTCAGTGTGTGGCTGTCCTGTACCCATATATCAGTGTGTGACTGCCCTGTACCCATATGTCAGTGTGTGACTGTCCTGTACCCCTGTGTCAGTGTGTGACGGTCCTGTACCCCATGTGTCAGTGTGTGACTGTCCTGTACCCATGTGTCAATGTGTGACTGTCCTGTACCCCATGTGTCAGTATGTGAATTTCCTGTACTCCATGTGTCAGTGTGTGACTGTCCTGTACCCCATGTGTCAGTGTGTGACTGTCCTGTACCCCATGTGTCAGTGTGTTACTGTCCAGTCCGGGGCCGGACATGGGGGGGCGCAGCCCCTTTAAGGGGAGGCCCCTCATGACCCGGCGCGCCGTCTAAGCCCGGGGTTAGGCAGTCAGGGAGTCGGGCGCGACGCGCGCTGACGTACGCCGGGGGCGGAGTCAAGCGCGGCGTGCGGGGTGGAGCCGGTTTATAAGCCGGACCCCGCGCCCGGGGGGAGCAACGCGGGAGCTGACAAGCAGCATGCCCTCTACAGCGCGCTTGTCTGTCACTGTGGGGAATTCGTCAAAATGGCTGACAATTGGAGGAGATGCTGGCAACCTGAGGAGGGCGCGGGAAGCGCGGCCCGAGGGGGCTGGCCGCGGGTGGGGGTCGCGGGGAGGGGGGGAGGTGGCTGGCCTTTCCCTTACCACACCCCCGCGGGCCCCCTGCGGCCTCTATTCCCCCCCGGAGCTGCTGTTTTCCCCAACGCCGGACTCCCCCCCCAGCGCCTAGCCCTGAGGTACCCCCAGGGGCCCCGGGACCCGCCGGAGCCCCTCCGGGGCCCTCCCGGGGGGGTTGCCTCTGCGGGCGTTCTCCGCGCCGTTCTCCTGGGAGGAATCCTTCCAGGCGGGCGGGCCCCGCGGGGACAAGGGGCCCCGGCATCCAGCTTGGCGTCAGCTGGGCCCATTCCAGGACCCGGGGGACGGCGGGGGTCCCCTGGCGATAAACCCGCGGGGGGCCCTAAAAACGCGAACGACAAAGGAGGAGGGGTGCCAGAGAGGAAGGGGCCTCGACGCGCAGGAAGATGGGGGCGGGCCGGCCCCAGGGGTTGGGGCCTGTCGGCAGTTGGGGGCCACCTGGGGGTCCGCAGCGAGGGAACGGGAGGGGAGAGTCCGTTCGGAGGTTCAGTTTTCCCGGATTACGCTCATTGGAAAACGTTCATGCGGTCCGGAAAACGGGGTTATATGAACGCGAGGAGGTTTCAGGGATCGGGCGGCGCGGTGGGGGGGTTACAGCACCCCGCAGCCTGGTGAGTCAGGATCTGGTTATGTTTGTCACCGGGGGCAGGCAGGAGGGGGGGGGGATTTTTGGGTCCGACGGGGAGGGGGCGCCAGCTTGGCAACAGCTAGCGAGCAGCTTGCGCAGTTTTTCACGGCTCCATACGGCGGACCAGCGACGCAAACCGTCGCCCATCTCACTTTGGGGGTCTGCGGTTTTAGGGTCAATCTTGTCTTCCATCCCCCTAGGGTGGGGGAATTGCGGCGGGGGACAGGACGGATGGGGGCGGGGGAGTAACTTTCGG
>JAODAL010065075.1:0-18401 GCA_025379985.1 Phyllomedusa bahiana | reverse complement strand
GTTTTTGGGCACCAGTGCACAGGAAAGACATTGTAGAGCTTGAAAGGTACAAAGGCGGGCAACAAAAATAATAAAAGGACTGGGTGACTACAGTCCCCAGAAAGATTGACAAGATTGGGGTTATTTAGTTTAGAGAAAAGAAGGCTTCGGGGGACATAATAAATATGTTAAATACATCAAAGGTCAATATAGAGATCTCTCCCAAGATTTATTTATACCCAGGGCTGTATATAGAACAAGGGGGCATCCTCTACGTCTTGAGGAACGAAAGTTTCTACATAAACATAGAAAGGGATTCTTTACTGTAAGAGCAGTGAGACTATGGAATTCTCTGCCAGAGGGACTTGTCATGGTGAATTCAATAACAGAGTTCAAAAATGGTTTAGATGCATTTCTGGAGCATAATAATATAACAAGTTATAGTGTCTAGGATTCAGGAGAGGGGTCATTGATCCAGGGATTTTTCTGATTGCCAGATTGGAGTCGGGAAGGAATTTTTCCCTAAAATGAGGACAATTGGCTTCTACCTCATTGGGGGTTTCTGCCTTCCTCTGGATCAACACCTTAGCACAACAGGCTGAACTAGATGGACGTCTTGTCTTTTTTTAGCCTTACAAACTATGAAACTATGAAACCTTTGTCAGGCAACTACAGACAAGAATGAGCAGGTTTAAATGAGGCACCTGGACCCCGCCCCAGCAGCCAATTGGTGCGGCCTCTGGGCCCTCCTATTGGCCGGTGCAACACACCCTCGGACCTGATTAGCAGCCGAGCTGTCACTCCTAGGTTCATCAGCCCAGCCTCTCCCTGGGTGCACCGACTGGCCAGAGGGATTGACCCCTGTAAAGTCTCGCTGCTCCACTGCAGAAACGTGTGCCGTGACACTTGGACTCCAGTGATGAGATGTCAGAATTTCAGGTCAGTATGCCAGGCATTTTTTAGATTCGTAGTGAGCGCAGTTAGATCGTTTTTCGTGGGTAATGGCGATAAGAGTGCCTGTAGCTTGGGGTGTCCCTTCAGTGCCAATAAAGCTGCTTCTTTTGGTATGAGAGAGGGTGCAATTGATCCCCCAGGGCTTAAAACTGTAGAGTCAGGGTATGTTCATACGGCGTAATTGCAGAGCGTACAGTACGCCCCGCACTTACGGCGGGTGTTTGGGAGTCGCACTGATCGGCGCGTACTCCCGCGACGCCGGGGGAGGAGGGGACGGCAACTCGCCGGCCCCATAGACTGTCATTAGTCGCGGCGCGTACAATACGCTCTCTAGTTGTACAATACGATCATATTGTACGCCCGGGGAGAGGAGGCATAATCCATAGTTCTCTATGAGAACTGTGGATTACCGTAATTTCAGCACGCACCTTGCCCATATTAGAGCACAAATACGACGCAAAATGCACGCCGAAATTACGCCATGTGAACATAGCCTTAGGAGACATTGGGTTCATGAGCAGGATTGCAGCATTGGTATATTGCTATAATACCAGAAACCAGGTGGAGTGTGCATCTCATGTGTTAACTCTGATGATTCAGCAGTTCAGAGAGATTGGGGGCTCATCCCCGGTTCTTCTAAGGGTATGTTCACTTGGCGTTTTTGGATCCGTGTTGGATCCAAAGATCGGATCCAAAAACGCTGCAGCAATCGGATCCAGAACAGATCCAACACGTATCCAACACGCAGCTGCGTGTTTGGATGTGTATTGGATGCAGCAGGGTCACACCCTGTTATTTTAGATTGGGCTCCAGCTGCGTCTTTTGGGCCACGAATTAACATGTCAATTCTTGGGATGGATCCGAAAGATGGAGTGAGACACGCATCGGCGATCACTCATGTGAACGCCGATGCGTGTTTCTAATAAAGAAGCAATGTATGTCACATAGCTATTTATTAGATACGTGTTTGGGCCCGTTTGGGGTCTGATAAGCAGATCCAAACACGTATCAAAAAGCGTATGTTACATGGAGTAAACGCCGTGTGAACATACCCTAACGGATTAGCCACTGACTCCATTGTAGATGACATAGATTTAGTGATGTTGCCTTGTGGATGAATAGGGGTGCCCTGATTGCCTTTCCCCTGTAATGGTGCCACCATTAGGCTGGCTAACAGAGAGGTATACCAAATCTGCTTTCCAAATAAATCTGCTCACCTCCAATTACTGCACTGTCATGATACTGTATTCTGGCAGGCTCTGCAAGCTTGCTGTGCATGTTTCTCTCCTCTGCCGCTATAAAGGCGCCATCTCTTAAGTGTCCCCGCCGCTGTATCGGACTCTGGTATCAGAGCTGTGCTCAGGGAAGATGGCGCCTGTCCACATCCGCTTTCCATTCACCTCTCCCTGCTCCGCAGTCCTTAATTGTGCTGGCGGAAGCTGCCATCATAGGAGATGTCTCACTTGTCTGCCATATCGCTGCCGGCAAGTGGAGGAGAGCTGCATGATGCCGGCTCCGAGCCCGTAGAAGATGGCACCCAGACAGGAGAGCTATGCGCTGACATGGAAGAGAGGTCAGCCAGTGGCGCAAAGAAATAGGCACAGTATTGTCCTGTGGCTGCAAGGGATCTTAGAGCTTCTTTTTAGCCTTCCTGGGACCAATATTGAGTAGTTTTCCCCTATATTCGAGATGACCCTAGATGGAGCTCAGAAATCAGCGTCCAGACACCAGCATGGAAGGCCACACCCCATAAATCTCAATAAAAAGTGATATTAAAAGTGTCATATGTAACCCATAATGGTACTGATAAAAACGTCAACTCATTCCACAAAAAAACAAGCCCATAATCGGCTCTGTGTACAGAAAAGTAAAAAAGTTATGGCTGTCAGAATAGGACAACATAAAAAAGCTATTTTTTTGGGGTGTGTGGCTTGGACATGGCGGCGTGAGATCGCATCTACCCTGGGCTTCGCTAAGAATCTTCGGCTTGCCTGTGCTCCCAGCCATGGGAAAAGCTTCTAAGAAGAAGGGCGTCAAGTCCCTGGTTCCCCCCTCCTCACCTCAGGGGGATATCGGGGCTTATTTCACGCACCCGCCTTTAAATCCACGGCCGGAATCAGCATGCGGCCCTCCTCAACATGGCGGCGGTGCCACGTGCACGGAGCCTCAGCGCGCCGCAGTGCGCTCTCCTCCTGCAAGCCGGGACCCGGCACCTGAACAAAGGGACTAACCCGGCACTCCGCGGGACCCGCATCCATCCTTCTGCTGTCCGGGAAAGTGGTGGAGAGGACCGCTCTCGTCTTGCAGGTACGGGCGGCGCTGGCGCCTCCGGCCCTTCTCCTCCAGCTAAGGCGCAGCAGCAGGACGCAGTTCAGGCTACACAGTGGCTCCCTCCTGCAGCGGGACTCCAGCCCTCTGATGTTGGAGGATGCTCCCCTACCTCATCCCTGGCAACCAGCTCGTCTCAACAGGCACAGGCTACACGTGGTGCCGCAGGAGGACTCTCGGGCCCACTCTCCTCCATTACCTCACCAGATGCAGGTACAGGACAGGGGACTGAGGATGCCACTCTCCTTATAGACATAGACACTGCCTTGCCATCACCTGCTGCATCTGCAGGGACTCCCTATCGTCCTCAAAATCTGTCTAGCACCATGTTAACCCCCTCCTCTCCAGGTCTTGCAGCAGGCCCTCCAGGCATTGGAGCCCTTTCTGTGGACTTCCTGCAAGCAGAGTCTCAGCCTGCCTCCCACTTGTCGGCAGCCCTCTCTTTTGACCGAGAAACGCCTGCAGGCCCAGGGCCTTCTCTCTCCGGTGGCACAGCCCAATAATGGTCTACAGCCAGCTACCAACTCTGCTGATTTACTTTTCCCACACTCACCAGGATGTGCATTTCCCAAACCCGCACAAGCTCAGTCCCATGCTTTGGCCCACACAACTTCGTGGCATGCAGCTATATCTCCATTGACTCAACTCTCAACAAAGTGGTCAACCAGTTCGTCCTGGGATGGCCAACCAGCATCCTCATTTGATCCTCAGGGTTTGTGTGCCTCTTCTCCTATATCTCGTGCTCCAGCTAGGACATGGACTTCGACCAACAATGTTCCATTGTCCACCCAGGTTTCATCAATATCGTCGAATGCCTGTGCCAAGTCTCCTATTGACCCTGAGACCTCCTTCTCTGGCCGCCCAGGCACTTCGCCGCATGGTGGGGAAGACAGACCAGCCACTCTGGCCGATCTGCGCCAATTAATGGCATCAATACATCCATAAATGATTTTTCCAACTTAGCCCGCCAGATGCTTGACGAATGTAAACGAGAGTTTGCGGTGTTCCGTGGGGAATTGAAGGATCTTAATTCTAAAGTAACTAACCTCGACAAAGCGCAAGAATCATCTACAGCTTCTAAACAAGCCCTCCAATCGACTACAGGGCATCCATCCGCTGAGATCTTCCAACTTCAACAGCAGCTAGATGATATAGAAAATAGGAGTCGCCGTAACAACCTCAGAATCCAAGGGCTGCCTGAATCTGTTCTGCCAGCTGACATACAACCGGTGCTGACCACTATTTTCAATGATCTTTTGGGACGCACTCCCAATACTTATATCGAGATGGACAGAGCTCATAGGGCATTGCGCCCCCCCTGTCTTGGATCCGAAACGCCCCAGAGATGTTATCTGTAGAATCCACTTCTACCAACTTAAAGAGGACATTCTCTCGCCAGAAACAGAGGATCTACTATGAGGATGCCCCTCTGCTGTTGCTACAGGATCTGTCCAGACACACGTTGGCGCAAAGAGCTGCGTTGAAACCCTTGTTACAAGTGCTCAAGGACAGGAGCATTTCGTACCGCTGGGGATTCCCCTTCGCCCTCATCGTTCGCAATGGCGACAAAACACTCTCAATACGTTCCCCAGATGATATCCCGTCTTTTCTGCAAGACCTGAACATTCAAAATGTTGTTCTCCCGCCTTGGCCCAGCTTTACACAGCCATCAACGGGTTCCCCTTCAACGGCGTCTGGCCCTCTTCCGATAAGATCCTGCAGGAGACGACACCCTACTGATTCTTCGTCACTGTCAAACCCTACCTGAATCTCTGTACGGGACTTGTTGGGACTTTTCGTATCCGTTACGATCGTGATGGTCATAGATTTATCACATTTTGATTCACTAGTAGTTTTTGTAACTGACCACTAGATGGTTCTGTGCCCTTCCTGCAATTGGAATTTATTGTAGGCCTCTCTTACAAGGTTAATGCTTACGTTTTGCTTAGGTCCGGGATGTCTTCTTAGGATTTACTCATTTATTGCCTAATGGATATTTACATGCTTATATTTTTTGCCGTGTTGCAGATGTTTTTACCATGCAAAATGTTAAAACCCTCCCTTCTTCTCTTCTTCTCCTATATGCTGGAATGTTAATGGGAGCATAGGTTAGCCACTTTTTTCATACTCTTATCAGTTAGTCGGAGCCCAGTTTTGAGATGCCCTTCTCTATACATTTTCCTTTCCCACCCTCCCCAATAGGATTTAGTCCCGAATTTGGTTTAGTATTAGCCTAGGGACTACTGACTCTGAGTAGTCAACACATTAGACCCAGCTGCGGGCTATTTCTTTGCCTGCTTATTGGTATCCTTTTGTTTTCTTCCCCTTTTCTCCCCTCCCCTCTTGTAGGGGGTCCCTCTTTTTTTTTTCTCTCTATCTTCCTTTCTTCTCTTTCTCTCCTTCCTGATTCTCATCTTGTCTCAATGTCTTCCCTAACATTTGCTTCGTTTAACGCCAAGGGTCTCAATGTCCCGGAGAAATGGTCTCAGGTCTTATATCATTTCCACAAACGCAAAACACAGATTGTTTTCTTTCAGGAAACCCATTTTAAAACTGATCAACGGCCCGTTCTACATAATAAATATTATACTGACTGGTTCCTCGCTAACAACCCTGAGTCCAGATCCAAGGGGGTGGCCATTGCTTTGCATAGATCTTTGGCGCATCAGGTCCGGGATTGCCGGGTAGATCCTGCGGCCCGTTATATTATTTTGTCTTTGGTTGTCGAAGGCCAGGATTTTACTTTGGTTAATGCCTATGCTCCCAACACGGGTCAGGTACCTTTCTTCAAAGCTTTGGCAGATATTTTAATTCCCATAGCAAAAGGGACGATGGTTTTTGGAGGGGATTTTAATTTAACTTTAGACCCTACTTTAGACAATTTATCAGGTAAATCTGCTCTTCCTTACCGCTCTATAAAACAGGTTAGAAGGGTTTTCAATCTGTTCTAACTTTGTGATTCATGGCGTATTCAACATCCGTGTGCTAAAGATTTCACCTTTTTCTCAGCTCCGCACACCTCCTATAGTCGTATAGACTTTCTACTGGTCTCTCATGGTGCTCTCCCTTGGCTCTCTTCATCATCCATACGCAATATACTTTGGTCCGATCATGCACCTGTTTACTGCTCGCTTTCTGTCCCTTCTTTCTCTAGGCCGGCTTGGTCATGGCGCCTCAACGAATCTTTGCTATTGGACACTGTGTCTCGGACCTTTCACACTCCATTGAGCACTTCCAGTTGGACCATTCTCGTGATCCTACCTCTCCATGTGTTCAATGGGAAGCGCTCAAATGCGTACTCAGAGGCGTCCTGATCAGGCACGGATCGAGACTTAAGAGAGATAGGGCTTCTAAGTTGCAAGCAGCGCTGCAAGTAGAGGGTCTTGAAACTAAACACACACAGGCCTTCTCCCCGGGGGTGTTAGCAGAGCTCCTCACAGCTAGATTAGAGGTCAAACGTCTTCTAGAATTTTCGTGGAAACGTTACTTGCAAACGGGCCGCAGCAAATTCTATGAATACGATAATAAATCTGGTCGCATGTTAGCTAGGACTCTGCAACATCACATTGCAAGGTCTCATATTCCTTTCATTAAGTCCGCCACCGGGGGGCATGGTTCACACCACCTCTGATATTAAATCTGCCTTTCACTCATTTTATTCTAACCTGTATAACATTCAATCCCCCCCTTCTTCCTCGCTGGTTCAGCTTTGCTATGTCCCAGCTTCTCGAATACCAGAAGCAGTGGTTACTGAGCTAGACTTGCCCTTGACTATTCAGGAACTCACTTCAGTTATTAGAGGTCTTCCGGGGGGGAAGAGTCCAGGCCTGGACGGCTTCACTAGTAAATTTTATAAGGTATTTCAGGGGCCCCTTTCTCCTATACTGTTAGAAACATTTATATCTATATCTGCCGACAGGCCTTTTCCGTCCCAATCAACTCTAGCCCATGTCGCGGTCCTCCCCAAACCGGGTAAGGACCCCTCGTCCTGCGGTAGTTATCGGCCGATCTCTTTATTAAATGTGGATCTCAAAATTTATGCCAAAATACTAGCAAACAGGTTGAATCCACTTCTTCCGAGTTTGATTCAACCGGATCAGGTGGACTTTGTCCTGGGGAGGGAGGCCCGCGAAAATACCCTGAAGACTCTTGATATCATACACTATGTGCGGACCCATAAGACTCCATTAATGGTCCTGTCCCTGGATGCGGAGAAGGCTTTTGATAGGATATTTTGGACTTCTCTGTTGGCTACTCTCCAGCATCTAGGGATAGGTCCCCTCTTTTGTTCTAAAATGATGGCCCTCTACAGCTCCCCGTCTGCGCAACTTAAGATTAATGGTTCCCTTTCAGACCCCTTTAGTATTTATTATGGCACTCAGCAGGGATGTCCGCTTTCGCCCCTTTTGTACGTTCTCGTTATGGAAAACCTGCTGACTGCTCTAGTTAGGGGATCAGGAAGTATATACTCAATTGAATTCTGACCCTAAATTTAAGATAATGAAGGAGATAAATGAGATTGTGGATAGGGCTATCTGTGAAAAGATTATAGATGATAAACTTGGGAATTTTCTAAAAGTTACATCTCCGGTCACGCCGGTGCCGTATATTCTCCCAAAGATTCATAAGAGTTTGATAGACCCTCCAGGTAGATCGATAGTATCTGGTCAGGGCTCTATCTTCAGTAATATAGCCATCTTCCTAGATAGGGTCTTGAGGTCCTTTGCCACGGCTGCTCCCTTCTATATCAGGGACACATCTGATTTTTTATGCAAACTACAGGATGTCACTCTGCCTGATAGGTGTTTTCTGGTTTCATTTGATGTTGTCTCACTGTTCACCTCAATTGAACATCTGGAAGGTTTGTCTGCAGTGTCGGGAGCGCTTTCCGATGCGGGGTGTGCTCCGAGGTACTCACACTTTATCCTCACCCTTCTGGAGATTGTCCTCAGGAGGAATTATTTCCTCTTTGGTGACTCATTTTATCTCCAGAAGCGGGGGACGGCCATGGGGTCCAATGTGGCCCCCACCTATGCTAATATCTATATGGCGGCCGTTGAGGATGGGTGTATATATCATTCTGGTTTCTCGGAGCACATCCTGCGTTGGTGGCGTTATATTGATGATGTGTTCTTGATTTGGACAGGCACATTGGAGGACCTTGAATTGTTTCATACTTTTTTGAACCGTTGCAGATCTGGTTTAAAATTTACCAAGGTTGTGTCTGAGGATTCGATTCAGTTCTTAGACACAAGAGTATATATTAAGGGAAACAAATTGGAGACGGATCTATACGTTAAGGAGACAGATATGAACAATCTCTTGCACTATAATAGCCATCACCCTAAACATATGATAGACTCACTCCCTTGGAGTCAGCTATTGAGGGTGAGGAGAATCGTCTCGGAGGAGACGAGGGTTGATGACAAGGTGGAAGATATGTGCAATAAATGTATCCAGAGGGGATATCCTAAACCTCTTCTGGATAGATTTAAAAAATGGATAAAAAAGGTTAGGAGGACAGATATTTTGAGACCACAAGGAAATAGGGTCAATCGAAGAATCCCATTCGTGACTACTTATGGGAGATTAGGCCCTAAAATTGCTGAGATTCTGAGAAAAGAATGGCATATCCTTCAGAAGGGCTTTCCTGATGTAAAGGAATTTTTTGATGCTCCGATGATGTCCTATAGGAGAAGCAGAAATTTACGGGATAGATTAGTGAGATCGGACCTTCCGACCCCTTCAGGCTTAAGACAATCTTATCTAGCTCCACCTAAGACAGGCAATTTTCCTTGCCTATGTTGTAGTAATTGTAACAACATAGTCAAAGGTGATGTTTTTTTATCATCCTTTAACGGGCAAGCAGTACAGAATTAGAGAAAGGTTCTCTTGTAGGACTTCTTATGCCATTTACATGATTACCTGTCCCTATAGTAAGATCTATATTGGGGAGACAACAATGGAAGTTAGGGAGAGAATTAATAAGAACAAAAGTACGATACGTAGAAAAATGTTTGATTTACCGGTGACACGCCATTTTGTTGAGTGTAACCACTCTATCTCTCAACTGAGATTTAGAGTAATAGATCATGTTCCACCTCTGAGACGAGGAGGTGATCGGGAAAAATTACTATTGAAGAAAGAATTGAAGTGGATATTTGAATTAAAATCATTACATCCTGTAGGACTGAACATAGAATTTAATACAAGTAGGATATAATTCTGTGTGGAGATATGTTATAGTGCTCTGATTGTTTTTATATGTTTTTAACATACACTTGTTGGTTACATAATAATTTATATGTATTGTATGTTTTGTATCTCTCCAGGTAAAGAAGTCGAGTGGGATCAATCTGGATGGCTATTTCCCTTTTTTTCTTGTTTCAGTCCTCTGTCTTCAATTTCCTCATAATGAGGATGTGTGCCTGTATATGGACATTATATAATGGAGTTACTGTTCCTTTAAGGAATTAATAAGACTATAGTATATATTTTATGAATCCTTTTATTATGGATTGCACAGGTACTGATATTGAGATGTCGCCGGTTTGTTACCCTGCACACCACCCTTTGCTCACACATTGTGTGTTGTGGAGTGGTGGTAGTGCCATCGTGGCATGAGACTGGGGTGTTATATTACATGATGCCCTTGTCTCGCTGCTAGATGTTGGGTATCATGGCATTGGTTATATAATGCCAAGTACCGTTGTGTAGATCCTAGGATTCATCTAGGATTCATTTAGTCTATATAGGTGGTGTATTCTGTTTATTGTTATGCATTGAATAACTTACTCCAACAATATACAGCATGTTCCAATGTATACGGAGAGTTCGGGCATTGAGCATGCGCACTGTGCACTGATGCTGATTGTCTGAATGCCCTTACTGTCATGCACACTGGGTCCATTAGGCTGCTGACGCGCGTATGAGTAATGGACATGCGCGGTAGAAGATAGAGGACGCCACTGTTGTAGATGCCACTGATTGGTCCCGCTCGGTTCATTTGAACAGGTAATGGAGAGTTTTAATTTGTGGTTAGCTCATCTATCACGATGGATATGTATTTTGATTGGTGAATTATGATGAACCTGTTTTCACATTGGTTAATTGATATGTTAGCACATTATTAGATGGTGTATATATTATGACACATTGAGCACTTGTATTATGCTTGAGAAAGGCTCTGTCATTGTTTTTCGAGCCGAAACGTTGCACTTCTACTCCTGATTCGTGAATAAAGAAGCCTTTATGCTGACGTCCGTGTTGCATCAAGTTCATTGGATCATTGATGGTGGAAATAAGGCTATTTCACCAGTGGACGTTCTGCTGCATGGTGGCTGTTTGGGTAACTATACTCTGGGACTTCGGTGCTGGCCCAACTGTTACTATTTTTTGCTCTAGTGGAGAGCATGATTACAAATGCTCTGCCTTCGCGGATGAACTTTTGGTCTACATAACGGATCCAGAGGCCTCTATGCCAGCCCTGATGTCTGAGCTGGAGCGTTTCGGATCATGGTTGAACTTTAAAATTAATGTCTCCAAATCCGAAGCTCTAAGTATTGGCCTCCATACTAATGCCCTCAATTGTTTAAAATCTTCCTACCCATTTTTGTGGCCATCCTCTGGTATCACCTATTTAGTTATCAAAATCCCTAGCGACTTGCCTGGACTCTTTCCCCTTAATTTTGAGTCACTTTTACAGTGAATTTCCTCAGATCTAGATGGTTGGAAGAAAAGAGAACTCTCCTGGTTTGGAAGGGTGAGCGTTCTTAAAATGACGATTCTGCCTCGTTTACTCTACCTTCTTCAAACAATTCCTATTTACATCCCTAACGTGTTTTGGAGCCGTGTCCAACGTATTTTCACAACCTTCATTTGGTCCTCTAATCGGCCAAGATTGGCTTACGCTACACTAGCACGGCATAAATCGGTTGGGGGGATAGGCGTACCAAACTGTAAAAGATGCTACATGGCCGCGGCTTATGCCCGTGTCCTAGACATGATGTGCCCAGGGGGTGGCAAATTGTGGACCCAGTTGGCCAGATCAGTCTGTCCCTTGTCCCTTGCCTCACAGCCTTGGATCTGGACTCAGTCTCTAGTAGCCAAATATCCAACCTCTTTCACGACCCAACAAACTTTGGCTACGATTATCTCATATAAAACCTCCCATAATTTAATCGATCGGACGGGGCCGCTGCTTCCTATAGTTGATAACCGTGCCTTCCCTCCTGGCCTACGGGTCCCCTCCTTTCTTGGGTTTTCTAAAACAAGTCCTCTCTGCTTCCATAGCCTGGCTCTTGGTTCTGACATTCTCCCATTTCAGTCCCTTCCCCAAGAAATGACCTCCAGTTCTTCGTCCTTTTTTCAATATGCCCAGTTACGGCACTTTTTTAACACTCTCAAACATGTTGGCGTCTTTAAGAGACCTATTTTGCCCTTTGAGCAGATGTGCCTCCTTGGGGCCCCTCCGCGGCACATAATTTCTTCTCTCTATAGGGAACTATCCTCTGCACATAAGTCTTCGCTCCCATCTTACTGTAAATCTTGGGAAGACGAGCTTCATAAGTCATTCTCACAGGCCCAATGGCTGCGATACTTTACTCTGTCCCATAAAACAGTGATAACCTCCAGAGCACAGGAGACTAGCTTTAAAATCCTCTCCAGGTGGTACAGGGTTCCCTACCTTGTACATAAGTGGTTTCCCTCTGTCCAAGATACTTGTTGGCGCTGTGGTCTGGAAGTGGGCACCATGGTGCATATTTGGTGGGAATGTAGGTCCCTAAAAAATTTCTGGGATACAATTTTTGATGTCATTCAAAAGCTAACCTGCTTATCGATTCCCAAGACGCCTAAAGCGGCTCTTCTCTTTATGTTTGATTCTTCGATTTCAGCTTATAAGAAGTCGCTACTACGCCACTTATTACAAGCTGCCAAAACCATTATCCCAAGGCATTGGCGGACCTCTGAACCACCTACCATTGAGGAATGGTTTTCTGAGGTCTCTAAAATATATCTCATGGAAGAGCTTTTGGCTTCATCTGAGGCCCAGGTACGCCAGCTCCAGAAGACATGGGCCCCTTGGCTTTCCTTCCAAAATTCCCCCATACTTCCGGGGGCTCTACGACGGGATGGAATGTAACTTTAGCCTGCTGTTTCTTCCCGTCGTGGTATGCTCCCGATGGTGTCCTTTCCATTCCCCTCACTCCCTTTTTTTTTTTTCTCCTCCACCTTTCTTCTTTCCTTTCCCTTGCGTTAAAGTTTAATTCCATCATTTATGTCGTACATTAATAGACTGCTAGTATGTCTGTGTTATATGTATTTTTGAGTTAGTTATATCAGAATTTAGTTGTACACGTATTATTTTCATCTGTATGAAGACTTTTGAAGATGTGATGCGGTTATTTTGCTTTACTGTATTCATCACACTGTATTAGGCCTGGTTGGCCCATTTTTCTTCTTATGGTTGTACTTGGTTTTAGGAGACCTTCCATGTCTTCCTTCTTTGAGTGCCGGATTTTATCTGCTTAATCTCTTTCTAATAAAGCTCTTTTGAATTAAAAAAAGCAATTTTTTATAAACACATTTCTATTGTGTAAAAGTAATGAAACATAAACTATATAAAATTTGTCATAGCAATTGTCATAGCAATTGTCATTTACACTGTACGGCGAACGCTGTAAAATTGAAACCCAAAATCAATGGTGGAACTGCATTTTTTTTTCTTCCTCATTTCATGGCCCAATGCTAAAAAAAAAACTGTGGAAGACCTGTACGCCCAAAATGCACAATACACCTCTAGATGACATCCATGAGGGGTGTTGAATCCGAAATGGGAAGGTTTAATCTTTTCTGCTACTTTGGGCGCTTAGCAAATGCGAAATGGCAACCACCAAAATCTTCATTCCAAAAGCCAAATAGTGCTCCTTCCCTTGTAAACTCTGCAATGCGAACAAACAGCAGTTTATACCCATATGCAGGGTACTGCTAAACTTGCGTAATAAAATTTGGGGTGCTTTTTTTTCCATGATTCTAAATAAAAATTTAACATTTTCAGCTAAAATTGCAGATTGATGGAAAAAAATAACTTTTTTTTTTCATTTTCACAGCCTAATGCTAAAAAAAAATTGTGGGGTTGATATACTCCCTGCACCCCTGGACATATTTCTTAAGGGGTATAGTTTCCAATATGGGTTCTTTTTAGGGGAGTTTATTAAATTTTAGCACTTTAGAGTGTTCGCAAACCTGGAATGGCGCCTAAAACTGTAATGAAAATTAGACCCCAAAGTCACATATGGGATATCTCTAAAAATGTCAGAATCTGGGGAATCGATATAAAGTTGCATTTCCCTGGTCACATCTACCATGTTCTTGTGAATAATGGATAAAAATTTAAAATCTGCAAAAAAGTAAAATTTTGAAATTTCGCCTCCACTTTACTTAATTCCTGTGAAACATCTAATGGGTTAATAAACTTCCTAAATGCTATTTTGAATACTTCAAAGAGTGTAGTTTCTTAGAGTAATTTATGGGGGTATCTAACATGCAGGCCCCTCAAAAACCACATCACCCGGATATGATGACATAATGATCGTCACCTGCTGCAGTGCGACACTATCAAAGGGAAGAGGGATATATACGCCCCCTATAACATAATTAAGGCCATGTATCGTGCATCACTAAATACTTGACTTAGGGATCTACATGCAAGTGTAACATCTGAAAAGGGAGGCTTTTTGCTACTACTATCTAGACTGCGTGGCACTCTGACCCAATCCATGGTCTTTTTAGAGACATAACTTTCTGCCCCCAGAGATGCGTTTCGTGAAGTATAATAGCATCAGGATTATATGGACAAAGGAACTAAAGTTCTCTTAACTTTGCAATTTAAGCCCCGGACATTCCAGGAGATCATGCTAAAAGAGGCCATGAGAAGAGCAAACCAAATACTATGCACCCACCAGCAGGTCTTCAGACGCCAGAGCAAACCCACACTACCAATATTGCAATACTCCTACATGTAGCAAATAACAAATTGTCCCTTCCCATGCCCACCCTGCCCATACCACTCCAACCTGGCCGAGCTTTCTTCCCCAAACTTGGCATAAAAAAATAAAACAATGACTCCATATAGGAGCGAAACATACTGCATACGATCTCCAACCCCAAAATGCAGTGATCAGAGAGCTTTAGAAAGAGTGAGATAAAAGACAAGTGCAACAATAGTAACCCTTAGGGAGCCATTTCTGGACTCAATTCATTAACGGTTGTTGAATGACCATAGTATAGAGTGAACCTAGAGGAGAAAAAAAAATCTACACCAAGAGGCAAATTTAGCTTTCTGCTCTCTCACCATCCCTCCCCAAACCTCCTCCTCCGCTTCTCCCCAAAGATATAGCTACCACAACATCCCCCAAAAAAGAAAAACATATGCATAGTTAGGGCCCTTCTAATAACTAATCAGAGCACAAGGAAAAGAGAAAAAAAAAGGGGCAGGGGGAGGGAAGGAGGAAAAGGCAGGAGCTCTAACGTGTAAGTCAATGTCTCTTGTCTTGACGTCAGGCATTGTAAAAACAGTCAGGTAAGTGAGAAACACAGATCCTCGGCACTATCTCCTCCAGTAGTTAACATGGACTGGCATGCTCCTGAGATACATATATTTAATGACGTTATCAGCGGTGCTCTGTGATCAATAGCAAAAGTTCATATAGCAAAATGGGTGATAGTAGAAGAAATCACAGCACTCACCACTTCGTTGTATAAAGAAGCCAGGAAGAAGCGCTAGTTTGCGCGAAACAGCCGTAGCCGCCTTGTCGGATGTGTTCACATGTTAGCCCCTCCATGGATTGAAGTGCTGGAATAAAGTGAATCTTTTTATACAACGAAGTGGTGAGTGCTGTGATTTCTTCTACTATCACCCATATTGTGGAATATTTCAGTCCAAGATCGGTTTCTGATAGGTGCAAACTGTTGTCTTTTCTTCTTGACCCCTGTGATATAGTCTGGACAAAAGGACAGTATGTGGTTCTCAAACTATATCACTCCTTTTTTTCCTTGCCGCTGCCAGGATTGTACCGCGGTCTAGATAATTCAGGACCTTCATAATGAAAGGTCTTGCAGGGGCCCCTGGTGGCAGAGGTCTGGTGGGCATTCTGCGCGCTCGTTCAATAACAAAGCAGGAGGATAAGGATGGATCAAATTTTCAATAAAAATCCTTGCCTTGTCTCCCTCTGCTCTTTCCGGAAGACCCAATATACGGACATTATTTCTGCAATTATGGTTTTCCGAATCTTTGACCTGGTCTTGTAGACTCATTATTTGCTGCCGCATAGCATTAGTTGCACGTTCCTGGGGTACAGTGGGATCTTCAACGGTCCCAATTTGCGCTCTGCCTCTGCTGTTCTATCATTGACGTTGTCAATATCTGCCTGCAGGCGAGTTAAGTCAGATTGAATGTGGTCTATCTTAACAGCAGATTGGCATGAGCAATGGCTTCCATTATCTTACCAGTGTCTAGCATAGCACTGGGTGCCACTGCTTCTTCTTCTCTTTGACTCATCTCATCCACCTTAGAGGATAATGCAGCAGGGGATGGTGGTGTTCTGGTTCTACGGCCCATATCGATAAACCAATATTTACCATGGGATTTTTCTTGTGAAGCTGATATAATAGTACCCAATACAGCACAGCTTCCAGCAATGGCCCACATAGACAAAGCTATAAAGGGAACAGGGAAACAGAGTGTATTTTGCCCACCTGGAACACACAGTTCAGATAAAAATCCAGCCCTGGAGGTGCCTGATGTAGGGAGAGGTCCAAGGCTAGGAGAGCGTTGTACAACCCGGGCGAACAATCTCCTATGCTGCAAGCCCCTGCACCCGCCTGCCAACACTTTGCTGTCACTGCTATATTTAATGCCTAGATGTCACAGTCTACAGGTAATATGGGACTAGAGTTTGTATGGACCAGAGATTCTGCCTGCTGCACCTGCTGACTGTTTTACCTGCACGGTCTACTGACAGAGTAGCTTTCCTCCACTCTGTTCTCGGATTATAACTTGGTACTGAGGCAGTGGCAGCACTCTTCTCTGCCGCAAGCAGCCTGGGTGATCAGGCTGCACTCTTGCGATGTTTCCTGGAGCCACTCATCTCGCCACCCTTCTCTCAGGTTCTGCTGCCATTCAGGGTGTCGGGTCTCTTCCAGCGTTTCCCAGATACAGCAAGGCACTGTTTTCCCCCATGATGAGGCAGGCAAATTGTTGGATCTTGGCCCAAACATCCTCCTGAGGCTATTAGCAGATAGGGCAGGTGAGATGGCCATTTCTCCCACCGGAAGGTTAGGCCAATAGTGTCTCTCCTACCAAGGTCCTGGAAAAGCCTGTAAATGCTACGGAATACAGTCTATTGTGGTGGGGGAGTTTTGCAGGCACCTTCTCCCCTCGTTTGGACGTAGTCAGAATCTCACTTGGGTCATTTAAAGCAGGATAAATCCAGGATTTGTGCAGGAAATCACTCCACACGCTTCAAAACTCTATGCACGCAGGCCACACCCCCAGTGAAATCAGAATTTAATTGGTCTAGCTGTTCAGATGATAGCTTCGGGATGGATAGGGAGTTTAAGGCCTCGTTCACATGGCTTATTTTGGAACGGATTTGCCGCCGTATTTACGATGGTAAATCCGTTCTGAAATCAGTTTCAAATAATGTGCAAGCCATTTTCTATTGATTTCAATAGGAAATGCGTTTCGTCGTTCACACGACACGTATTTCCGTGCCGTATTGCCACCGCGGATTTGTGGCGGCAATCCGGATGGAAAAACAATGCTCATGTCAATTAATTCCACCGCAAATCCGTCCCGAGTACGTGCCACACTTTTGTGACACGTATTCGCCGCGGAAAACGCAGCAAAATCCCTTCCGGGTTCAAATATAGTTCAGTCTGTAGGCCTGACAACTGTCTGGTTTTGTATCAATTTTTGGGCAGGGACAATGCTAGAATATGATTTTTGCAGCTAATATTCCTCACAAAGCCATTTGCATGCCAAAGGAGAGGAGGACCTGTTTTTTGTCTGCAAAAATGTCCCGGAGACCAGCAATCTACAGCCGCATGAGGTTGACGTTGGGGCCCTGATATCAGAGGTAGCTACTAGTGTTGAGCGATTGCGTTGGCTATCGAGATCGATCGATAGTCGATAGTCGGCCGCTATCGATAAGGTTTTTCGATAGTGAGCATCGATTATGAGTAGTGTTGAGCGATTGCGTTGGCTATCGAGATCGATCGATAGTCGATAGTCGGCCGCTATCGATAAGATTTTTCGATAGTGAGCATCGATTATGCGCGATGACCATTAAAGTCTATGGGAGAGCAACAACACCTTCATTATTACACCCAAACAAGGCTGGAGAAGCTGAAATTAACATCCACAACAGTCAAATGGATACGTGCTACATCTTAGGCAACACACTTAGGTTATAAAAGTCACAGAAAAAAAGTCACAGACCATTTTACTATCCGTGTCTTGTACCACAGCCTGACCCTTAAACCTGCATCACCCACAAATTAAAAAGTGCCAGAAGGCAGTATGATTTGAACCATCATGTTACTTGAACTGGACATTGAATATCCCTGTCCTGGAACGCAGCATGAGCCCCAAACCTGCATGAACTCAAGAATAAAAAAGTGCCGCAAAAATTAGACTTTCAACCACCAAATTAGTAGAATTGGAAAATAACTATATCTGTCATGTACCGCAGAATGACCATTAAACCTGTCTGACCCACAGTTTAAAAAGTGCCGGAAAAAGGAGTCTTTCAACCACCATTTTAGTTTCACTGGACATTGACTATACCTGTCCTGGGCCACAGCATGAGCCCCAAACCTGCATGACCCCCACATTTAAAAGTGCCGGAAAAAGGAGTCTTTCAACCACCATTTTAGTTTCACTGGACATTGACTATACCTGTCCTGGGCCACAGCATGAGCCCCCAAAACCCGCATGACCCCCACATTTAAAAAGTGCCGGAAAAAGGAGACTTTCAACCACCATTTTAGTTTCACTGGACATTGACTATACCTGTCCTGGGCCACAGCATGAGCCCCCAAACCTGCATGACCCCCAATTAAAAGTGCCGGAAAAAAGG
>JAODAL010065074.1:0-18403 GCA_025379985.1 Phyllomedusa bahiana | reverse complement strand
GGTTAATCTGCATTGGAGCGTGAGTTTTCTGGACAATGATGGTGCTTTGCTCCAAACTTAATAAACGGCCCTGTGGGTTTCTTATATTATTTTGGGGCAATTTATGTCCCCTTGGGGTTTCATCTTAGACTTTATATTGGGTTTAAACAGGAAATTGTGTAATAGTCATGCCTTTTATGCTGTTAAAGAATGTTTGTATAGTAGGTGTTATTTTAATGAGTATTAGGCTCTGGTGTAGATTCTTGATGCATGAGGGGGTTTTTAATTCCCTCCCCTGCATTCAGGAGTCAAATAGATAGCTACGTAGCCCTGCCACACTTGAGAAAGGGGGCGGGTTATCCCCCAAAACGTCTGTGGTTTTTCTTAGGGGCACTAAACCGGCGCCAGACCCTTTTTAAAAAGGCATCGAAATCTTTTAGATCCCTTTGGCGGAAACCTGCCGACCTTGGGGACATTAACCTCATGGGTTTCCAGGTACATTTTCCTGAACTTTTTTGTGCTTTATGAGAAGTTTTTAAAATTTCACCCACGCTTTTATGGCATTGGGAAAAGATTGCTTTTAAATAAAAAAAAAAAAAATACTTTAAAACGCAAAGAAACATTGGGTTTAGGGCAATTGTTCTAATGTAACCTTTTTAAAGCACCTTCCACACAACCCACTCCCAACCTTCCCCTGACCAAACCAAAGAGCTGTCAAGGACCCAGAGACAAAATTGTAGCCCTGCAAAAGGCGGGGGATGGGCTACGGGAAAATAGGCATCAGTTTGGTGAGAAGGGCAACCCAAGATGGCAAAATTTAGGAACAGAAAATAAGGAAACACAAGATTCCTTCCTTTTTTGGGCTCCACCAGACTTGCCTCGGGGGAAAAGGGAGTTTCTGAAAAAGGAATCACCCGAACTAACAGTCTTAAATGCCCTGAATAGAGTTTGCCCAATCTTATAGATTACCGGGTAAAAAAGAAACTGTAATTGGGGGGGGCGCTGACAGACGTAGCCAAAGAAACGACCGGGGGGCTTTGGGTGGGGATCCTCGTGATCCCCGCGCGGGGGGACTGGGAACCACCAGGAAAACGGAGTCTGGGGGGCCCCCTGGTCTTCGCCAGAGCCCGCCGCAAAGCGGATGGATTTTGCGGGGGGCCCCAGGTCCTACCCCTGACGTGGCTATGCGGGCACCGGTGCGGACGGAACCAGGGGGGGGTAACAAAAAGCAACAGGAACAGTGCAGCAGGTACAGGGGGAATAAAGTACCTAGCACGACAGGAAAGGCAGGAACTGACGGAACACAGCAGGTGCAACCGGGGGAACACCGGGAACATCAGGAACAGGAGAGCACATACGGGACGGGGAAACAGAGGAACAGGGACAACAAAAACTGGCCAGGAGCTCAGTTGGAAGCAGCAACTGACCAGCAACTCGGGGTTAAAATCTCCAACACAGACCGGATCTGGCAGGAGCTCAGATGGAAACCCGGGACACAGCAAGAGATGCAACAGCGCAAAAACTGCCCGAGAAAGGGAAGGATTCATTTTAAAGCCAGGGGGCCCCAGGGAAAGAGGAGGTGCAAAGAAACAAAAACCAATAAATAGGCGGAAAGGGGCCCGCGCCACCCCCTAGGAGGCACAGTGAAAACCGACAGGACCCCAGGACGGGACAGGAAAGCACGGGAAGGCACGACACGCCGAGGGCCCCAAGGCGGGAACCGCGCGTGACGTGACAGTACCCGCCCCAAGCCCCCCCTCCCCCCCAAACACAAACGGCTTCCACTTGTAGGGGCCCACAATTCTACGGGGAAACCCCCAAAAACCGGGTACGGGCTGAATAAGCCAAATTTTAAGGGGAAAACCTAGATAAGGAGTACGGGAGGAAACAAACGGGGCACCAGGCAAGAAAGGGGGGGGACACAGGCGGGAAAAAAGCAAAAAGGGGGCGACGTTGGGGGGGACCATGATAGGCAAAAAGACGACCCCGGGGGGGGGGGGGGGACCCTGACAGGCCCCGACGGGCGCCTGGGCGGGACCATGAGCAGGGCCCCGACGGACGCTCTGGCGGACCATGAGTAGGGAACAGACGGACCCCTGGGCGGGGCAATTACTAGGGCCCAAAGGACGCCTGGGCTGGACCAGAGCAGGCAAACGGAGCTCGGGGTGGGCCCTGAGCTAGGGCCCAAAAGGGCCGGGCTGGACCTGGCTAGGCCAAAAGGACGCTCTGGGGGGACCAACTAGCCAAACGGGCGCCCCGGGTGGACCATGAGCTAGCGGCAGGGAACGACACTTGGGAAACCCTGAGCCCGGGAAGGGAATGACACTCTGGGCGACCCGAGCCAGGGCGGGGTACTGACACTCTGGGGGGAACAAGGGGCCCGCGACAGGGATCTGCACCTTGGGGGAAACCGAGCCGCGGACAGGAAACTGCACTTGGGCGAAGAGACCCGGGGCAGGGGTACGAACCTTTGGGGGGAACCATGAGCTAGGGACAATACTGAACCTGGGCGAACCATGAGCCAGCGGGCGGGTACTGACACCTGGCAACCATGACCCCCGGGACAGGGAACGACACTCTGGGGAACCATGAGCCAGCGGACAGGGGTAGACACCGGCAACCATGAGCCAGCGGGGCAGGGGATCTGACACTCTGGTGAACCCTGAGCCAGCGGACAGGGATCTGACACCGGGTGAACCCTGGCCAGGGGCAGGCAGATTGACATCTGGGCAAATCATGACCCGCACAGGGGAAATCACTCTGGGGGAACCATGAGCCAGCGGACAGAAGACTGATGCTTGGGTGAACCATGACCCGCACAGCGACGACGCCTTGGCAACCATGAGCCCCGGACAGGGAGACACGCCGGGGGAACCTGGCCAGGCAACGGGGGCAGACGCCGGGGAACCATGACCCGGAACGGGTCAGAGCTCTGGGCGAACCTGAGCCACAATGGGGGCAGATTCTGGTGAACCCTGAGCCAGGCAACGGGTGCAGCGCTCTGGGCGAACCATGGCCGAAAAAGGGGGCAACGCTCTGGGGGGGACCATGGCCAGGGAACGGGGGCAGACGCCTTTGGGGGGAAACCCTGAGCCGGCAATGGGGCAGACACTCTGGGGAACCCTGAGCCAGGCAATGGGGGCAGCCTGGGCGAACCTGAGCCAATCAACGGGTTCAGATGCTTGGGCGAGCCATAGCCTCGGACAGAAGACACTCTAGACGGGGCAGGGGCCCCCGGCGGAAAACCATGGGCATTCATTTTGTAACGGTCGGGGATGCAAACGACGCCAAAAACGCGACCCCTGACACCGGGGGGGACCCTGATCACCGCAGGGGAATGGTACTGGAGGGGCCCGCCAGGAACGGGGTCTAAGGGGCCCCCGGGCCCCGCCAGAGCCCGCCGCAAAAAGGGATGGACTTTTTGGGGGGGACCCCCCCGATCGTACCCTGAGTGGGTACCTGCGGTGCAGCCAAGGGGGACGGAATACGGGGGTGGTTACAGGAAAATTGCGCGGATGGGGGGTAAACGTACACTAGCCGAAGGATAAGGAGGAAAATGGAGGGTAAACACAGCAGGTGTAGACCCGGGAACGGCAGGGTACTCAGAAAAAGAGCACATACGGCAGGACACAGCAGGAACGGGGCAACAGACAGATGGGCCCGGAGCTCAGATGGGGAACAGCAACTGGACCACAACCTGGGGTTAAATCCCCAAAAGCAGACCGAGAGGGAGGGTCAAAATGGGGGCAGGGGCAAGCAAGAGACCAACAGACTGCAATGAAATGACCCAAGTAAGGGGGAAGGGAATTCATCTTAAAGCCAGGGTCAGAGGTGAAGAAAGGAAAGGTGCAAAGAAAAAGAACTAAAAATGGCAGGAAGCGCCCCCCCCCCGCCCTGGAGGCACAGTGCACCCACAGACCCCCAAACAGAAAAGGTAAGCACAGGAAGGGGACACAGCCGTGGCCCCAAGGGAGGGAATGCGGCGGAACCGTGACCAAACTACGCCCTCATGGAAATTAAAAACCTGCAGGGCACGCAAGGCCCCCTGCTTCCCTACCCGCCATGCCATCCCCTTTGAAATTACCAATGACCATCTGATGTCCAGAGGGGGCGGGAAATCATGTTTAGATGAAGCCCAAAAAGAACTTTTTGGTTAAATCCACGCTGTTTTTTGGAGAAAAAGGAGAATACAACCCCAAAACACTGTCCCAACCAAAACGATATGGGAAACATCTACTTTTGGGGGGAGCTTTTTCTACAAAGGGACAGGATAACTGCCCCGTATTAAAGGGGGGTGGATGGGGCCCATGTATCGCGAGATTTGACCAAAAAACCTTTTTCCCTCAGTAAGAGTTTTGAAGAGGGGTGGGTGGCGGGGTCTTCCAGCGGGACAATGACCAAAAACAACAGCAGGCAACTAAGGAGCGCTCCGAAGAAACCCCAAAGGCCGGGGTGGCCTAGCCAATCTCCAAACAAACCCCAATGAAAATTTTTTGGGGGAGCGAAACTCAATGTACCCAAAGCAACAGCCCGAAACCTGAAAGATCAGGAAAAATCTGTTGGGGGAGGGGGCCCCAAAACCCCTGCTGCAGTTGTGTAAACTTGGTCAAGAACTCGGGAAATTTTTGAGCCCCGTAACGCAAAAAAAATTTTTTGTACCAAATTTAAATTTTTTTTTCTAATGTATCAAACACTTTTTCATGCAATAAAATGCAAATTAATTTTTAAAGCACATAAAATGTGATTTTCTGGATTTTTTTTGATTTGTTCTCTCACATTTTGAAGGTACTTCGAAAAAATTACAGACAACCCATTTTTTTGTGGTGGGAAAATTTAAAAAAAAATCGCCAGTATAATCCAATATCAGTTGTCCAACTGGTTATAAAAACATTAAATTACTCCTTTCACTTACTTTAATTCACCTTTTTCCTTTGAGCATTCTTCATCACTTTCTTCACTCTAAAAACAAATATGTTCAGAACAATTTAGTTACGCAGAAACTTTTGGTTCAAACTATTTCCCCTTATACTATTGGCCATAGAGAACACCTACAAAGGTCATGTAAGGAGAGTACTAACCCCGCTACAGTTAACTTACCCTCTATTCTGAGCTGACACTTTTGGGGGCCATTTCCGAGATAAGTGTTGGTCCCATGGGTGGGAACTGCACCTATCAGACTTGAATGGCATATTCTATTGGTATGTCATCAAAGTTTATGGTGGGTACACCCTATTAACCCCTCTACTGCCCTGTACCACCAGTGACACTGGCAGTAACCCCTACCTATGCTACTAGGGATGCTTAGACGAACTACTTTATTACCCTAGACCAAGAGGGATATGACATTAACCCTTCCACTGCCATGTACCACCAGAGATACTCACAGTAACTCCTTCACTACCCTGTACCACCAGGAATATTGACTGTAACCCCTCCACTGTCCTGTATCTTGCGGGATACTGACAGTAACCCCTCCACTGTCCTGTAACACCAGTGATAATGACGTTAACCTCACTACTGCCCTGTACCACAAGAGATACTGCCATTAACCTCACTACTTACTGAAATCACAGGTAGACTGATAGTAAACCCCTCCTTGCACTGTACGACTAAGAATACTGGATATAACCTCCACTACTGCCAATGTACCACCACGGATACTGACAGTAACTTCTCCACTGTCCTGTACCCTCATGGATATTGAGAGTACCTCCTCCACTGCCCTGTACAACTAGGGATACTGACAGTAACACCACCACTGCCCTGTACCCCCAGCAATATTGACAGTAACCCCTCCACTGCCCTGTACCACCAGGGATTTTGACATTAAGCCCACTACTGCCCTGTACCCCCAGCAATATTGACATTAACCCCTCCACTGTCCTGTACCTTCAGGAACACTGACAGTAACCCCTGCACTGTCCTGTACCACCAGGGATACTGACATTCACTCCACCCCTGCCCTGTACCTCCAGAAATATTGATAGTAACCCCTCCACTGTCCTGTACCACCAGGGATTTTGACATTAACCTCACTAATGCCCTGTACCACCAGGAATACTGACAGTAACCTATCCATGCCACTAGGGTTGCTTACATTAACTCCTTTACGACCCTAGACCACTCATAATGTTGATATCAACCCTTTTCTCTCCTCTACCCCAGAGATATTAGACAAGAAAAAGTTCTTCATGAGAAGCCACATCCCCAAGACCATGAATCCTTTTAATACATCCAGTAATTTTGGTGCAGAAAGGAGAAACCATACCCAGAAAACAAGATCCAAATGTCCCCTATGGCAAGTACCCCTGATGGGAGCTACTGACTGAAACACAGCTTTCCCAGATGCAGGAAAATCCGGAATAGATTTTTTTTCTAGGCAGAAGAGAACAGTTTCTATTTGATGAATCTATTATTTAGAGGATATGCTTCACTACTTTATTCTGGTTCAGTCTCTGTCTTCACAGACATGATTCAGTGATCAGCCACTGCGCTCGCTGTCACACAGCATTGTACCGTTTCAGTGTTTGCTGTCAGCCTTGGTCCTGATGTCCCGGGTTCTATCGACATCAGTTAGGTACATGCGTGTTGCTGTCTGGACTGTACATGTGTATCTGTCTCTACAGTGACAGGAGGTTCTCTGAAGACACATGTTCATGTCTTTGGGGTGGTGCTGCAGTCTTAGCTCTTCATCAATCACTCACCTTCCAAGAAAATTGCTCTATAGATCTGCAATCTGTCTTGTGTTGCTGATATGATAATATATGGGATGTTACAATAGTTTGCTGAGTTAAAGGGGTCAACCAGTTTTTAATAAAAGGCGCTCAAACTGTAACATCCTTTCAGAGGTAAAACTCGAATTATCCCTTAAAGGGGTTTTCTCGCTACGAAGATCATAGTTCAAAAGGAGGGGACCCAAAATCTAAGCATGTCTGGAGAGAGGGAGAGAGAGAGATTTGTCACTGACAGCGATCAGTGGTAGGTGCGACTTATGCATGCAGGGTTTGTCACTGACAGCGATCAGTGGTAGGTGCGACGTATGCGTGCGGGGTTTGTCACTGACAGCAAGCAGAAGTAGGTGCGACTTATGCATGCAGGGTTTGTCAGTGACAGCAAGCAGAGGTAGATGCAACTTATGCGGGCGGGGTTTGTCACTGACAGCAATCAGTGGTAGTGCAGTATGCGTGCGGGGTTTGTCTCTGACAGCAAGCAGAAGTAGGTGCGATTTATGCATGCAGGGTTTGTCACTGACAGCAAGCAGAGGTAGCTGCGACGTATGCGTGCAGGGTTTGTCAGTGACAGCAAGCAGAGGTAGATGCAACATATGCGGGCGGGGTTTGTCACTGACAGCAATCAGTGGTACGTGCCATGTATGCGTTGCGGGGTTTGTCACTGACAGCAATCAGTGGTACATGCGATGTTTGCGTTGCGGGGTTTGTCACTGACAGTGATCAGTGGTAGGGGCAACGTATGCACACGGGGTTTGTCACTGACAGCAATCAGTGGTAGGTGCGACGTATGTGTTACGGGGTTCGTCACTGACAGCGATCAGGGAGATCATTTGCAGTCCCATTTAAACACAAACGGATAAAGCATATAGTTTTGTCTGCAGATCTGTAGAGGACAGAGGTGTAATAATCTACAGGATATATCACTGTGTGAGAGAGAGAAAAAAAATCACCCATCTTTCCCAGAATCCTGAATGTCTAATGCCCATTCTAATTACAAAGTATGCAGAGAGAGCGAGAAATGTAGATATACACTATTGAGTTACATTTAGCTTTTCACTTCCAATGATTCCAATGACAGATGAGGACCTCTCCCTTCCCCCGGCTCACACAGAATGAATCATCACCTGCACACTTTGGGGCGTGTCTGCAGAGAGTGAAGATACTCCCTGCTGGGAGGAGAAACACGCCCCTCCATTTCACAAGCTCTGCTTAGCAACCAGTATAAACGGCTGCCAAATGATGAAACGAGAATACCCCTTTAATGATGCAGTTATTTTCGGATTTTTAATTTTTTTTTTTTTTCTCCTCCGTTTTTATTTCCACCGATATAGACATTTGAGGGTTTGTTTATGGCAGGAAAACATCTACTTTTTAATGGTACCATTTACCGTACCATGTAAAGTACTTGAAAATCCCTCCAAAATTCTTTATGGAGTGGACCATGAAAAAATTGTTTAAAGACATGGGGCGACATGTATGATCGGGCTTTTTGCCCGTGTTTTGGCGTATACTGCGCCTCCCAGCCCAAATCCCGCTGTCGGACGCGGGGATTCAGTGTTAGGCGCAGTGTTCGCCACTTTCAGCTGGCCCCGCATGAAGGGGCGCGGGCGTGGGCGCGGGGTTGTGGGCGCGGGGGTAGGCGTTCCGGGGCGGGACACGGTGCGTCGTATACTCCGAGGCATGTTACGATGGGGGGTCGGCAAAGCGAGGCGCAGTGGCAGCGCTCGGGCAGCTCGACAGGCAGAACAGTTTTTTTTTGGTTTTTAATGCTCGGCAGAGGCGAAGTGAAGCGGATCGGAACATCGAGGAACAGATAAAGTTTCGGGGACAGAAATTGGGCGCTCCGCTCCGTGCAGCAGGAGTATGATTCGAAAATCGCCTTTATAAAGGCGGAAAAAACATTGTCAGAAAAAGAGCTGAAGTAAAAATAAACATAATAAAAAAAATCACTTTCCTAAACTTTTAGAAGGGCGCAATATCAAGAATTATTGATATTGAAATTGCCGGGAAATACAGTAATTCAAATTCAAAACCTATTCTCTTTGGTCGGCATAAACCGACCAATCAGAATTAGGAGCGACAGTGAACCATTAAAACCTATGGGGAAGGATTGACCAATCAGAACCCCACGGCGGGATAATTCAAAATACAGTAAAAGAAAGAAAAGAGCTGATTGGCTGACTAGCGGGGGCTTGGTTTAGCTCGGCCAATCAGGTTAGGAGCGACAAAGACCCATTCTAGTCTATGGAGAAGTTTAGACCAATCAGAATCCAGGCGGGATAATTCAAAAAAACAGAAAAAAGACAGAAAAGAGCTGATTGGCTGAGTTAGCGGGTGCTTGGGCTATCCCAGCCAATCAGAGCGCGAGTACTTCTCCATTTAGTCTATGGAGAGTGGGCGCAATGCAATCCCCGGCTCTCAGCGCCGTGCGGCATGAAGATTAATCCAAAAAATTTTTATTTAAATGTAAAACATTATTTAGATAAAGAGCCGAACCCTTCTTATAAAAAAAACAGTTAAAAACCCGAACAACGCGTTTGTCGCCGGAACGCGGGTACATAGGGAATTGCAATAGAGAGAAAATTTCCGGGAAATACAGTAATTCCAATATTGTTTTTAAGCTTTCTATTTTTGGGGGCAGAAGCTCAGGGGCCCGGCCAATTTCAGGGATAGGAGCAAAAGTGGCCCATTCTAACCTATGAAGGAGTATTAACCAATCAGAATAGGAGCTACAAAATCCCCTTATATCCTATGGAGAAGTTTGGACCAATCAAAATCAAAGGTGGGACAAATTCCAAAATACAGTTTAAAAGACAGAAAAGAGCTGATTGGCTGAGTTAGCGGGGGCTTGGGTATCCCAGCCAAACAGAGAGCGGAGCTATTCCCCCCATTATAGTCTATGGAGAGATGGGCGCTCTGAAATCTCGGCTCAGCGCCGTGCGGCTTTAGTATTAATAAAAAATCATTTTTATTAAGTGTAAAAAATTTCAGATAAAGAGCAGAACCCTTCTTTACAAATAAACAATTAAAACCCGAAACAACGCGTTTGTCGCCGAGACCGGCGCACATAGGGAATTGCAATAGAGAGAATTGCCGGGAAAATACAGTAATTCAAATTATTTAAGCTTTCTCATTGGGTCGGCAAAACCAGCCAATCAGAATAGGAGCGGACAATGTCCCATTATAATTATGGAAAGAATTGACCAATCAGAATAGGAGCGACAAATGTCCATTATATCTATGGAGAAAAATTGACCAATCAGAATAGGAGCGGACAATGTCCCATTATAAACCTAGGAGGAGAATTTGACCAATCAGAATAGGAGCGACATGTCCATTATATCCTATGGAGGAAAAATTGACAATCATATTCCAAGGCGGGACAGTTCAAAATACAGTAAAAAGGCAAGAAACGAGTGGATTGGTTGAAGCGGGGGGGGCTCGTCCAGCTTAGCCAATCAGAGCGGCGAGCCCCCATAGAGTTCTATGGGAAAAAGAAATTCTGAGCGCGCTCTGTGATTGGCTAAGTTAAAAGAGGCGCCGTTATTTGGACCCAATTGGGAGAGCGAGCGACGCTCCTATGGGTTTTCTAATGCAATCTGAAATCAAAATGTACATGGCGAAATCAAATTATAACACTACAGAAGTGTCCTATGTGTATAAATAAAAGAATAATAATATGGGGGTAAGAAAAAATAAAAATTAAATCAATAAACATGTTTATTTCTTTTATTTCGTATGCACCCATATATTGATCCTTGGCTAACGAAAATAAAGAAATAAAAAAAAAGATTTTATTGATTTAATTTTTTTTTTTCTTTACCCCATATTATTATTCATTTTATTATTTCACTCGGGCAACTTCTGTTAAATGTTACAATTTGGATTTCGGCCATGTACAGTTTATTTCAGATTGCATTTTGAAAACCCATAGGAGCGTCGCTCGCTCTCCCATTGGTCCAATTTAAAGGCGCCTCTTTTAACTTTTGCCAATCACAGAGCGCGGGTCAGAATTTCTTTTCCCATAGAACTCTATGAGAAAGTAGCTCGCGCTCTGATTGGCTAAGTGGACGAGCCCCCCGCCCCTTCAACCAATCAGCTTGTTTGCATTTTTACTGTATTTTGAACTGTCCCGCCTTGGAATTATGATTGGTCAATTTTTCTCCATAGGTTTATAATGGGACATTGTCGCTCTATTCTGATTGGTCAATTTCCTCCATAGGTTTAATGGGAATTGTCCTCCTTTCTGATTGGCTGGTTTATCCGACCAATCAGAAAGCTTAAACAATTTGAATTACTGTATTTCCCGGCGATTCTCTCTATTGCAATTCCCTATGTAGCGCCGGTCTCAGCGACACACGCGTTGTTCGGGTTTTTAACTGATTTATTTGTAAAGAAGGGTTCGGCTCTTTATCTGATAATGTTTGACACTTAATAAAATGATTATTTATTAATACTTCATGCCGCACGGCGCTGAGAGCCGAGATTGCATTGCGCCGATCTCTCCATAGACTACAATGGGAGAAGTAGCTTGCGCTCTGATTGGCTGGGATATCCAAGCCACCGCTAGCTCAGCCAATCAGCGTCTTTTCTGTCTTTTTTACTGTATTTGAACTGTCCCGCCTTTGATTTTGATTGGTCCAAACTTCTCCATAGGATATAATGGGACTTTGTAGCTCCTATTCTGATTGGTTATACTCCTTCATAGGTTAGAATGGGCCACTGTCGCTCCTATTCTGATTGGTCCAAACTTCTCCATAGGATATAATGGGTCTTTATCGCTCCTATTCTGATTGGCTGGCTTCTGCCGACCAATGAGAATAGCTTAATCAATTTGAATTACTGTATTTCCCGGCAATTCTCTCTATTGCAATTCCCTATGTAGCGGCGGTCTCGGCGACAAACGCGTTGTTCGGGTTTTTAACTGCTTTATTTGTAAAGAAGGGTTCGGTTCTTTATCTGATAATGTTTGACACTTAATAAAAATGATTATTTTATTAATACTTCATGCTGCACGGCGCTGAGAGCCTAGATTGCATTGCGCCCATCTCTCCATAGACTATAATGGGAGAAGTAGCTCGCACTCTGATTGGCTGAGCTAGCCGAGCCCCCCGTTAGCTCAGCCAATCACCTCTTTTCAGCATTTTTACAGTATTTTGAACTATCCCGCCGTGGATTCTGATTGGTCTAAAATTCCCCATAGGTTTTAATGGTGCACTGTCGCTCCTATTCTGATTGGGCGGGTTATGCCGACAACAGAATAGCTTTCGGAATTTGAATTACTGTATTTCCCGGCAATTTCCAATATGCTACTTCTTGAATTAGGATATTGGAAAGTGATTTTGTTTTATGTATTTTTAATTTTTTAGGTTTCAGCTCTTTTCCTGATAATGTTGAACGCCTTTATAAAGGCGATTTTTGATTCATACTCCGCACCGACATCTGGAATGATTTCTCGCTGTTCCAGCCTGTCTCGCATCGGAACTGTTTTTTGGCGCAGTCCCGCACGGCGCCTAAGTCCGCACTGCGCCCATGTCCCCGCACTGTGCCCACACACACTGGTCGAGGCGCGGCGGACTTTTCCCCGCATGTATGAGTGCACTACCTCCGGCGCCGAATCCTAGGCGCAGCCCTGCACTGTGCCTCGGACCCTCCCTGCGCCTAACACACTGGCGAGGCGGGCGGGCCCTTTTCCCCCCCCAAAAAATAAACCGAAACTACCTCCCCCCCGAACCCTAGGCGCACCCGCCGAAAGGGCGCCTGGGGACCCCGCCTGCGCCAAAAACACAGGGAGGCGCGGCGGCCCTTTAAACATGCTATGAAATGAGAACCCCCCCCGGCCCCGACATAAACCCGGGGGCGCAGTTTTCCGCAAAAAAAACGGGAAAAAGGGGTGGCCCCCCCCCCGGCAAAAAAACCCAAAAATTTTTGGGGGCCCTTTTATCTGTATTCAAAAGGGTCAGTACGTTTCCAAAGGAAACCAAATTAATATGGGTTTTTCATTGTGTTTAACTACCTTTAAAAAGAATGAAAACTAAAAAAAAAATATTGCTGTGCATCGGCATATTCTGAGACAATAACATTTTTATTTTTTCCTTGCTAAAGCTTGGGGGGTTCGGTTTTTTTTCAGGGGTGAGGGGTTTTTGTAATTTTTTTGGTTCCCAAATTTTGGGGCACACTTTTTTTTTAAAATTTTATTTCTTATAAAACCTTTTTTTTGTTTAAAGGGGGAAGAAAAAAAAAATATAATTTCTGACAAATTGGGGGTTTTTTTATTATTTTTAATTTTTTTTCTAGCCTTCACTGTGCAAGATAAGTAATGTTATACTTAAAATGATAAGAAAATTTAAAAGGATGTGCCCCTACCAATTTAAATGTAAATTTTTTTTTAAAAAAGGCACAATGGGGGGTTTTTGAACATTTAAAGGGGAAACCCGTCACATAGGTTTGGGCCCCCTTTGCTGAGGGGAGCACAACCCAGTGGGCAACCTGCGTTTCCCCCGCGCTGGTCCCTTTATTCTTTAAGATCAGCCAATTTTTTGGAGCAATTAATGCCTTTAAAACTTTAAAAATTCCCTGGGGGCAAGGGTTGGGTTTTGCTCCACCCACCAAAGGGTAGCCCCGCCCACGGGCAGTTAAATTCCCCCATGTTTTTACCTATTCCCCAAAATAAAGGTTTGTCAGTTTTTGTGGGCGGGGCTACCCAGGGGGCGGGGCAGGGGAAAAAATGACTCCCTTTTTATGCCCCTTTTCTGGCTGAAACACTGCCCAAATTTTAGCTTTAAAAACATCAAAAAACTGCAAGCACATTTTCAGAATTTAAGGACACAGCCTGGAAACAGCGGGCTGACACTGGTTGTCGGCCTCAGCCCAAGGGGGGGAAAACTATGGCCCGGTTTCTCTTTAAAGATCCCATAATTTTTTTTTTAAAACATGCGCAGTGTTTTTTCTTCCAGAACCGATGTTTTTTAAATTTCCCATTTAAAGGAAAGAGTTTTTTTTAAAGGGGGTTTTCCCGTTCTGCACTCCCTCTATTTTTCCCCAACTCACATCATTTGTCACTCCTTTTGCAGGACTACAGTAATTGGGGAATAATTCTAAACTTCTCTAAACCCCAAAGGGATTTAAACTTTTTAAGAAAAACCCCCAAAACAGGGGGGGGGGGGGGGGTGGGGGGGGGTTTCGGGGGGGGGGGGGGGGGGGGGGGGGGGGGGAATTCCCAAATTTTTATTTTTTGCAGTGTTGGGTGGTTCTTTTTGTATTTCTACAAACTGGTTGGGGAAAACTTCTTTTTCCATGTTTTCTTCCCCGATGAACCCAGGGAATAACATTGGGGGAAACCGGTCGGAATATATTTTGTTTTTAACCCTTTAGGAATTTCCCCTATAGCAAAATTTTTGTTTTCTTTGATCTAAATGAGTGGGGTTTATTTGTGTTTTTTTGTTTCCCTTTGGTTTAAATTTTTTCTTTGGTTTTCCCCTTTTTTTATCCACGGGTGCATATCAAAATTTTTGTTTTGTTTTTTTTTATTAATTTTTTGGGAGGGTTTTTTCCCGTGCGGGTTGCCCCTTTTTGGGGGGCCCGTTTTTTTCTTTTTTTTTTAGATTGTTAATAAAGGTTTTGTTTTATCATCTCTATCTACCCCCAAAGGGCTTTTTTTATTTCTACATGGGTTTCTTTATTTTTTTGGTTTTTTCTTCCGGGACTTTTTCTTTAGGTTTCCCTCCTCCTATCTATCTTCAGGAGTTGTGGTATAATAATAAAATTTTCCCCACGGGGATATGAATTTTGATCATTTTGTAATGAAATAAAAAGGGCTTTTTTAAAAAAAAACCCCTATTAGGGATTTTCACACAGCTTTTAATATTTTTTGACCCAAAAAAAAACGCATCCAAAAAGCGCTGCATAAAAATCATCCAAAAAGCCCTCACAGAATGCACCCTATATTTAAATAGGCGTTCCTGATCATTGACACCGTTCTTTGAAGGATCCGAAACGAATCAAAAAAAAACGCACTAAAAACGCATCAGCGATCACTCATCTGAACACCAATCATGTTTTACCCCTTTTAAAAACAATGTAAAACACACTGCCTTGTTAGAGGGCGGGTTTTGGGTTCATTTAGGGTCCGAAATTCTGATCCAAACATGCATCTAAAAACGCACATCCCCTTACACCTAAACAAGTGGCACCCTGCGAATGCACCACCAGAGGATCTCAGCCAAAGCTCCATTGAAGTGTATGGGACTGAGGTGCAGTGCCACGTACAGCCTGTATAATCATGAAGTGCTCCATGGTTTTCTGATTCTATACAGCTTCTGCAAATTAAACAAATTCCCACACCGTAGAATAAAAAACCCTTTTCTTCCCAGAAGAAACCTTTTACCAATCACAACACAGCATGCAAAATACAGAAAAAACCCCTCTTTAATCTTTGGTTCATTCATATAAAAATTAAAAACAATAATAAGATGTTTGCTGGGTTTTACCAATTTGATCAGCTGGAATCAGCTTTTAGCTCCCGAATTGTCTAGATTTTGGAAAAAAATTTGTAACTAACTATTCAGCTGAGACAGGACAGCTTTTTACAATGTATCAGTCGGGAGTCGGGCTTTTGCTCACAGGCATCGTCTACACTGGATATAATTTATCCACTTTTTAGCTGAGACTGACAGCTATATACAGTGTATAGGCGGGTGTACAGGCTTTTGCTCACAAGCATTGTCTAGACGGATACAAGTTCTTATTCCACTGGAGAGACACATGTACAATGTATCAGTCTGGAACCCCAGGCAGTTTAGCTCACAGAGCACTGTCTAGACTGGATACAACTTATCTACTTCTCAGCTGAGAGCAGGACTAGCTATGTACAATGTATCAGTCTGGAGCCCTGCAGTATTCCAGATGGAAAGACATTGTGGTGATCTCAGTAATTGAGCTGCCATATTTTAACATTCTTTTAGTTGCTGAGCAGATCTAATATCCTAGCAGCATCAGTTAGAAGGACCTGCTTATATTTGGGAATCTACATTTTAAAGCAGATCTAAACAGGGCAACCTGTAAGAGTTGAAAACAAATGTAAACACTTTGGGCGACATGTCCCAATACGCAAGCCCTGTTTTTGTGGTCTGTTTTGCACCAAAAATACTCTTGACGCCATATTCTTGATGTAAATGAACTGTAATATACCAAGGCGCAATGCACCTTTTTAGGCGCATTAAGTTTACTAAGCAAGGTACCAGATTTTTGAAAGGTTTGCACTTTCAGGCTCACTTTACACTGATAAAATGCGCCTAAAATCTGCCACGGCGATGCCAATTTTCGGACATGTCACCCTAAAGGCGACATGTCCCAATACGAATGCGCCATAGTTTTGGTGTATTTTGCACCAAAAAATTGTTGAGGCCTTATTCTCTATATAAATGAACTGTAGTACATTGAAACTAGGCGCATTCTACGCAAGGCATGACACAATGAGTGTATAGGGCGCCTGAATGAATGAACCTATCAAAAATCTGGAGTCCGGTATACCTTGCATAGTATAATTGATGCACCTAATCTAGGCACATAGCAAAATGTAGACGCATTGCATATCACTACTAGCATATTTGATGCGCCGACTTTAGGTGCATTACAATATGTTGTGCCTGGCATATAATGTGCCTAGTTTTGGTGTAAGACAGTTCATTTACATAGAGAATAGGGAGCCAAAAAATGACGCAGCCCTAATGGGACATGTCGCCCTTAACTTTGACCTCTGAAATGGCAAAAAAATGTGTCCCATACATACCGTCCTCAGACTTGAAGTCTTCATTTCTGTGGGGAATATAAAAATTTAATGAATATTTTTTTCGGGCCCTTTTTTGGTTCCCCCAAACTCACAAAAAAAGGATAATAATGGGGTAAAAGAAAACTGTCTCACAAAACCAAAAGAAAAATTCCTAAAAAAATTTAATTTTTAAATAGATATGCAAAAAAAATAATTACCCTTTAAAAACATAAAAAGGGGCCTCACACATAACCCCACTACAAAAATGCAACTGTATATTAAAAGGGTTCCCCGGTGTATATCAGAAACCTAAATACAAAACAAGGGGAAAAAATTGTCAAACCAAATTTCAAGCAAAAAGACTTTGGGTACCAAATACCAAATTAGCAGGGAGAAGTCCCCTAAAAGGAAAAAAATGTGGCAAAAATGGGGCAAAAACTCACGGTTTGAAGCCCTTTTAGTCAAGTAAAACCCCGGCCCCTTTGGGCCCCAATTTAATATACAAATAAAAAGAAAAAGCACTATCGCTATAAACAAACCCAAGCCCCAACCAAATTTTTGGGACACTCGCCCCAAAAGGGCCGACCCCACCCCCTCGGCACTAAACCCTAACAAAACAAAATTTTTATACAGTAACAAACAAAAAAGAACACAGACAAAGTCCCCCCCCCGTTTCCCCAAGATATGGTTAAAGGGGGGATAAAAATTATCTTTGTGTTTAAGATGAGATTTTTCCAAGTGGGCTTTATGGGGGCCATAAGAAAGGGTGCCAGACAGTTTTATCACTTATAAAAACCCCACCCCCTTTTAAACCCAAAATAAACCTCACCAATCCAATGCCATTTTTCCCCCTCCCCAAAATGAAACCAGGAGAAAAGCCTTGCCCCTTTTTCAAACAAAACAAAGACCCCAAAAACACCACATTTTCCGCGCACCTCCCGTTCCCCCCAACCGGAAGGGGAAAAACCCGGGAAAGGGGCCCAAAACGAAAGTAATTAAACAAACACTTTGCGCCCCAGATAGGAACTAGCCCTGGCAGAACATTTTGAAAAAAAAACGCCCCACTCCCCCGGGTCCCCGCCGCAAAACTAGCAAAACAGTGCACACGCCCCCCAAAACCAAGGGCGCACTGGGGCGCCCCAAACCTATACAATAAAAATTGACAAAATAGCAAAATGTGACCCAAATAACAAAACTTTTTCATCAAACCCCAATATCGAGAAACAAAAGGGTTTAAAGTTTAAAATAACCAATGGATAAAAACCCCAAATATTTAAAAGGCTAAGAAAAATTTAAGGTTTGGGCATTAAGACAAAAAAGAAAAGAAATTTTATATTCTCTGACAGTATTAAAAAAGAGACTATACCCAACACATGGTTTTGAAATTCCAACTGTTTAAACCCTATCAACAGAACCAAAAGAAAAGGACCAAGAAAAAAAAACCCAAAAAAAAAAACAAAAAAAATTTTAAATTAGGGAAAAAAAATATAAAAAAACCCCAGCCAAATTGCAGATTTTTCCGTTAAAAACTATTTTTGAGCGATTTTTTTTGGCTATCGAGATGGGGTCGTTTAGTGGGATAGTCCCCCCCGCTATCGAAAATTTTTTTTTTTGGGAAGGGGAGCTTTCGATTATCCGTTTAACCCTTTAAAAGCAAAGGGAGAGCAACCACACCTTCATTTTTAAACCCAAACAAGGCTGGAAAGCAAAATTTTAAAAAATCCACAACAGTCAAATGGATAGGGCCCTACTCTTAGGCAAACCCTTGGGGTTAAAAAAACCCCACAAAAAAAAAAATTCACAGCCTTTTCACAAACCCTGTTTTGTACCACAGCCTCCCCTTTAAACCCCCTTTAAAAGGCCCCCACCCCATTTTTTGGCCTTCCCCTGACACAGCCCAATTATTAAAATCTAAACCCCCTGT